>VDFB02105594.1:0-99268 GCA_007258455.2 Sequoia sempervirens | reverse complement strand
AATAAAGTTGTGTACTTTTCGGGATAAACTTGGTATGGTGGAGAATCTAGCCTTAGAAGGAATGCCGATATTAGTGATATCACGTAATGAATTAAGTCTCTGTGAGAGAAGTTCAAGGTGAAATCCCTTGACTAATGAGTTCTTCTCGGTAAGAGAAGTTTGAGGTGAAATCCCTTGATTCCACCCTCTAAGAGAGTCATGGTGGATGCCATGTGTGTGACTCCATGACAACATCACGTGAGAGAATCCATGATGATTTTTTTTTGTACTTGTGTTTCACCCTCTGGGAGAGCCATGGTGAAAAGTCATGTTGAGGTGACAACATCATGCAAGTGATGAACACTTGTACATACCATATATGGTTGTAGTCATTATGTTTGATATCATGTTGAGGTGATATCTAATATCACAATGAGGTGATATTCTTCCTTTCCACATTTGGTTGTAGCCATTGTGGTAGACATCACATTGAGGTGATATGTCTTTTGCAGCTGGAAGTATCCTCCCTAGCTGAGAGGGAGTGTTGATGTTTATGGCAACGTCGGTCTTCACTTCTAGTCGATCTCCTTACATTATGGAATAAATTAAATCATAGCCGTTGGCTATTTAATTTATAGAAGATTGTGATTTGTTCAAGAGGCATGACTTTTATATTAAATAATGATTAGTTATTATTTGAGACTCAAATTTATGAGGAGGCACGTATTTCTTAAAGGCCGACTTCATATTTATTGTAAACACGTCTTTTCAAGGAGGGCCAACTTATTTTTTGAAGAGTCACATCCCCTACTCTCAACTTGTATAGATGATCGATGGCATTTCATTGTAAGGCATCCATTTTCAGTTTGTAGTTCATCACAAGTTTGATATATTCAAGTGCGAGTTTGTATTCAAGTGCAAATCGATTCATTGATTGAAGGTTGTGTATTATCATTGAGATTTACATCTTTGTATTGTTGTGATTGCATCAGTCTGTGTTCCATTTTGTTAGGCCCCATTATTGGCCCTCATTGTAAAGGAGTTTCTTTTGAGATTCAATAATATAAGAGATATTATTGGCTGGGTTTTCCTCCCTCAAGAGGAGGGTTTTCCCAAGGTATTTGTTGTGTCTTTGTGTTGAATTTTTGAATTAAATTTTGTGCATTAATTTGATCACTAAATTTAACAGTCAAGAGCTAATTATGGTCAATAGAGTTTTCAAGTTGAACAAGGGGGTGGGTGTACATATGAAATCACTCAAAGTACTAAGTGCTTATATTTATTATATATGATAAATCTATGGACAAAGTAAGTGTAGTTACCATTGCGTACACTTTGTCAGTTCCTTATGAACTAGGATTGCATAGCTAGTAGGGAGTGTCATGCATGTTAGGAAGGTATCCAGTGTATGGAAACACTAGTTATGTAGGACACAACACCATGCTCAAGTAGGCATTATATTAGAGGGTTTTCATACCAATCTCTTCATTAAAGGGTAGGGCCATCCTACTGGATATAAAGATGTGCAAGGGACTGCTTAAGTTTGTGGTTGGAGGAAAAGAACTTGGGTGATGCTCTCACTCATGCAGTTGGCAGTCAAGACTTGTGTGAAGTAGAAGAAGATGAAGATATGTGTTCTGATTGAGGATAACTTGACCAATATGTTCTTGTACATTAAGCTCTTGTAAGCTATCATTTGTAATTATGCTATTGCATCTATTTGGAAAATGTATATGAAAGATGTATTCATTACTTGGAATTATGTTTAGTGTTACTTTATTCATGCAATGTAATTTGGAATGGGTTTATTTCAAATGTGCATCTATGTTATTGAATTAGAAAATTTTATTTCAATGTGTTGGTGAACTTGATCTTTTCTCATACATGGGTTAAAACTTAGGTGAAAACAATAGGGTAAACTTTGGGCATGTTACTAAAATATTGTTGAACTATTATAATGTCTTACCTTATTAAGGGGAAATTTCCATCATCAACACCAAAGATAATCATAGTACTTGGGACCTTACTATCCTCAAGCTCTAACATTAACCTCTAGACATATTGATAATCATCATTACATTAATAATTATCATAAATGAGAGAAGTGTTATCATGATGAATTCCATGAACCTAATCATCCTTAGGACAATAATCACTCCATTAATAATCCAATACCATTGAAGAATTGTCATCACTTGGTTTAATATTTTATTCATAAAGACTATCATAAAGATGGGAGAATATGTTTAAATACAAAATCTTGTCAAACACAAATATAAATTAGGTCATCATCAAGGAAGGAAGTATTCATTGCAACATAACACTTTTGCATAGTTATAACTTCACTTCATTGTGTAATCATAAACAATTATCCCGAAGGAACTACTACACTATGCTCATAAGAATAATCACACCAATTTTGTGATAGTAAAAAAACCTTTATTCTCTAGAATATTTTCATCAATCCATGGGCACTATCATGTCCTTTTTTGACAATTAATTTAGGGTAATAATCACACCTTAACTACCAAAGGAGTATTAATACAACTACTATAGTCAAAGTATCATGGAAGAAATGGTGTCATCATATGAATTTTACAATCAAGGTGGATTGTCCTATCTTTAAACCATTATTGCCTACACAAGGAGACAATCATCAACATTCAAAGGGACTTCAAAAACCACACTAGAGTCAAGGTTAATCATATTTTTAATCAAAATCCTAGCTAAACCATAATAATGATAATGGGTCAATCTAGACTCTATCAAATAGAAGCAAGGGGTTGCCATTATGGTAGAAGAGAGTTATTGTATCAATTTTGTTATAAAAGATATCCAACATTCAAATATTGCCCACTCATTATATCCTACCATAATAGGTAGAGGGGTGATTATGTACAAGGTTATCGATTTTGATGTTGCTCCAAGTAACTAGGAAGATGGGACCATACAACCTTTAGACACTATCATGTATGATTAGATGCTCCTAGTTAGTGAGTCAATCAATCACATGCCTATGTCTTATGCACTTGATTGCCACTTAAATTGATGATGCCCCATTTTGACAATTAATCCAAACAAAAGGACTGTAGAAAATGACGAGGGTAATTGTGAGCCCTCATCTCCCATTTCCTACTAGTCAAGCATCTTTCGATTTACTTGAAGTGTTCCTCACCTTTTGCTTTTCTCTTTCTCTAACTTATCCAACTTTTCATTTCATACATATGTAGGTTTATGAAAACAATTTAATTAAATGTTCATGTTATCATAAAATAAGTCTTTGATAGATACCCTAATAGTGTATATGCACTCTGTGCATCTAATTTTACGAAGCCAACATCATGGTCTAGATTGCCAAATATTCAAAACAAAAACAAAACCATTTTTTTCTTTCTAGAATCTGACAATAAAACCTTGTTCCTTCATTATTAGTGTAGGCGTGACAGTGCACATTATTATAGTGAAAGCCTATTTTTTAGATTACTTTATTTAGCATAACCAATCATCTTCACAAGAACATTTTGTCTATTTAAAATGATGGAAACAATTCACGTCTTTCACAACAATTTCTCTTGCAACAATCTTGGAGATAAATTCCATTGTAGTGTGTGAAGCAACACAGATTGAAGGTTATTAATAACTATAAAAGTTGTTATTGGGATGCATCTAACAAACCAAAAGCAATGGCCAACTTTTCACTATGATGATAGAGAAATAACTCATTTCCCTCCTTTTCCTCACTAAGTAAATGTCTTGAACTTGGGAAATACCCTGTTGCCTTCATCTCTCAAGCTAATCTCTCCAACTTTGCATAGATCTCTGGTGTTTGGATGTGAGCTAACCTCTACACATAAAGCACACACCATTTCATGGATTTCAATCCAACTACATCTAAGAATCCTATTATATCCTTTACCATTTATCATTCTCCTTACCATTTGAACCTCACACCACTTGCCCACCCCAGCATAAATGTTTGAGAGAAAGAACATAAGTCAAACATTTTTAGATTCTAATTAAAAAGCATCATCACTATAAATACTCCTAAAACATATTTTTGTATGTGATTTAACCAATTTCATTTGCTTGAATTTTTTAAATCTTTATCAAGAAATCCATTTTGTTCATATCCTACAACCATGGAACCAAATTTCTTTGAGGCACATAGTAAAAAAAACTCACTTGCCTTGTGTATGCTTCCACACTTTGGATACATGTCTACAGAGCAGTTGCAAATACTACATCCGACAAAATTCCTGTCCTTTATGCTTTGATGGATGTCCATACGCTGTTCCAAAGCTCCCATTTTGGCACGGGTTGTAAGGACGCTGAAAAAGTTTGTAGAGTCTGGCATTACACCTGCTAATTGCATTTGCGTGAAAGTTTCTGAGGCCTCTTCAACAAATCCATTTTGTGAATATCCTGCTATCAGGGCATTCCATGAAAACAATTTTTTTTGGAGGCATTCTGTCAAACAGTTCACGTGCCTTATCTATGCTTCCCCATTTTGCATACATGTCTACCAAGGCAGTTACGGCTACATGTCTACCAGGGCAGTTACGGCTACATCTTTCCTTCATCCTGCGATGGATGCCCATGCTCCGTTCTGAAGCTCCCATCGTGGCACAGGCAGGGGGATGCTGGCAAAGACTGCAAAGTCCAACATTCCACTGCGAGTTACATTTGATTGAAAGTTTGTGAATCCGTTTCAACAAACGCATTTTGTGCAAATCCTGTAATCAAAGCATTTCATGAGACCACATTTCTTTGAGGCATCCTGTCGCACAGTTGACGTGCTTCCACATTTCGCATGCATGTCTACCAGAGCATATCCAACTGTGATGTTTGAATAATCCTTGTACGCTGGCGAATGAAAACTGAGTTGGAAACCTGTTCAGTGTGAGTGCAGCGCAGAATTCAACGGTGCAGGTGGGCGGGAGAAACGATTTAAACACATTTACCGGCATTCACGTGGGCGGGAGAAACAATTTAAACAGATTACCGGAATCCATGTAAGTAACTGCACGGGAGTGACTAACGGAAACGGAAACAACGGAAGGGGATGGTTGAAGAGGGCCCCACAACATCCACCTAAGCGGTCAACGCTTAGTGTGTGATGTTTAAGCGGGCCGTTAGAATGTAATATATTCGCCAACAAAATGAATAGGGGAAATGAAATCCTTCAATTTATTATAATTTTATGGATGTTCGTACCCAGTTCCAAAGCTCCCTCTATTTTTGTGTAGGCTATTAAGAATGCAAGCGACTTTGGACAGTACTAGCTTTGGCAACTGTCATGTCCACTTGGAAATATTGAATGGGGTGTCAGGAAACTTCGCATATTTGAGAGAAATAGAAATGTTGATAATTGTTGCAAAATTCTTTATATTTGATATTGAAGTGGGTTTTGTTTTAAACTTAAATATGTAAATGTTTTTTTGTTTGAAGAAATATAGACACATGATTTCTTTCTACACTATCACATTGAAAAATATAGAATTATAGAAAATGAACTAATACATGTACTTTGGTCAATTCAGTAGTAATTGGGTGTCTTGCCTTGTGTTGCAGCTGGAAGTTAGAAGATGTAACACCATCTATTGAGATATAAATATTTAGTTTCCAATCAAAGGATGATCTAAGAAGATGGAAATTGTATGCTACTTTTAGATATGGCGGTAAGTGTTTTCCTTGTGAATAATGCCACTTTTCATGAAAACCTTTGTAATGTCACATTATTTTTTTTGGTTATGATTGAACTTTTTCTTTCTTTTTCCTGGAAAATTTTAGTACTTTTCTTTTGTAGAATTGTTGTATTTACAAAGTTTCCTCATGCTAGACCTCCACAAGCGTGGTACATCTCACTTCATTTGATTCATCCCACGCTTTTCAAAATTTTTAGTAATAAAAAAATGAACTATTTGTAATGTTTTCATATGTGAATATTTTCATTGCATGGTTTTTGAGAATATCCTACAATCATTGCATTCCATGACAAGATATTGATTGAAACAATTGACATGTTTTGCAAAACTCATAAATCACACAAAGAAAATTGAACATGGGTTGAAACATTACAAATAGGTTTTTTTACTATTGGTAGATTGCAAGTTCATGAGATGAAGAAATAAAGTAGGGCCAACTATTGCTTTCATGTTATTATTTTTCCTAATAGCTATTATTAAAACAAAGCAAAAATATTATGTTTGATTAGAAATTGGGTGATGACAAAATATGAATTTTTTTTAATGTCCCCCAAGGCTCAAAAACCATGAAAGGAAAATATTCATGGATGAAAACATTACAAATAGTTCAGGATAACCTACTTGTGCCTTAATACAAGGGTATTAGTGTTAACTTGGTAAGAATGTAGGAGGGAAAATATAGACTTATTCCAAAGTTTGGTTTTTTCAACTTTTTCACTGCTTAAAAATTTACTGTTTATTTGGCTTGTGATTGGCAATGCATTTTTTTTTGGAGTTTTTATTTTGCTACAAAATCTTTCGAAAATACTACCCAATGGGAAAGATAATGAGAGGGAAAATATAGACCTGTAGCGTAAAAAAATGTATCCTTGGACATTTTCACACTCATTTGGGTCTTTCTTATGGATGTTGGTCTAGTTTTTCCTAGATTTAATGTTGTAATGTGGTCAAAACATTCACATTAGGTCTTGGAACCTTGTGTAAATAGTGAAATTGTGCCTATAAAAGTGTGAAATCTTGTTACAAGACTTTACAACACTTCAAAATAGGACTTGTTTAGTGACGAAAAGGTGATATTTAGGTGAATTGTAATGAATAGAGTTTAGAAGAGTGTAGAAATGTTTTACAACACTTCACAACACTTTCACGAGATGTCATTATTTGAATTTTAGTACCTAAATATGCATGTTCAAGAAATATTACAACATTAAATTGGAGAAAAATAGATCAAACATCATGAAGAAACGCCTAAAAGACCATGAAAATGACAAGGGGCCATTTTTCTATGATGTGGTTTTATAGGAAATTCTCCTAATTTTCCCGTTAATTGGATCCCCAAGGCCGACATGAAGAAAAATCAAACTTAAAACCTAATTTTTCCTACTCAAAAGGAAAAAATGGCCCAAATGGGACTCATTCGCTACCTTGGGAAAATCAAATCCACCTAGCAGGGATTCATTCACCATACATGGAAAATTAGTCCTTGAGGGGCCCATTTGCTAGCTGGGTTGTTGGGAGATAAGAAAATCAAGTTTATATAGTGACTTCGTTAGATATTTCATCAAATATTGCCTCAAGATGCATAATATGGGGTCATAGGGACATATTAATGATGATGTAAGGGTTAATTAGGGCTTGGGACACATAATTCAATGTGAAAGTATGATAAAATACACTTTACAACACTAAAATGAGGTCCACGTAGCCTAGAAAGGCACAATATCCAATGTGAATGTGTGAGACACATTACAACACTAGATTAATATCAAGTTTAATTCACAAGCCTTCTAGATTGATGTGAGGATGTAATTAAATACATTTTATAATGTTGAATTAATGGAAAATGGGTTTATTAATTCTAGAAAAGCATGAAAGTCTTTTACAACACTTTACAACACCTTTACAAGACATTGTTAAATGCATTTTATTCAGTTTGCAAGGGTCCAAGACCTAGTGTTTATGTGTAAAACACCTCACAACACTAAATCAGGGCCTCATTAAGTCCAATTTATCATGAATTATTCCCAAAATCAAACAAGTTGCCTTTTTTCTACTATACATTTTCTCCCACTTTAGTGAGAGGATGAACTTGCTTCAAACACACACTAAAGCAGACATTCAAGAGAGGTCCAATTGTACCAATGCGGATGTTCTAGGATAACAAAGATGAAGGAAGCAATCAAGCCTCCAGGATCCAAGATCAAGGATAACTTTAAGAACCGCCCCTCGGCGAAGGTGTAAAATCCTAGTGAATATTTCCTTTTATTTGAAAAAAATTATTAATTTTCCTGATGAATCTATAGCACATTATTAAAAAAATTGTAAAATCCTGGCGAATCTTAATGAATAATTGGAAAAAATAATAATCACAATGGCGAATCCTAGCAAATAACCACTAAAAAGATAAATTACAATGGTGAATATCTCCTTTAAAAAATTGCATAGTTAGTCGGCGCAGTTCCCCCATATTTTTTTGTCTTTTGTAATATTGAAGTAGGGACCCGGGGGCGGCAGCCATTGGAGGGGTCAAGGGGGTAGAGCCCCCTTGTGGGGGTTGAGGGGGCAACGCCCCCTCGCGGGGTTCAGGGATAGTGGCATTATTTATGAAAGAACCTGCAGATCACAAAGATAGAAAAAAGCACAATAATGCATAAGCTCATCCTCATTGATATAAGACAAATATCTAGTATGAGCAAAATATCTAGAAAATATCTAGCAAATATCTAGCAAGGAAAAATATCAAGAGATATTTAACCTGTACAATAAATGCCTTGAACTAAGTAGGCTTAAGTCACCATGAGGATAACAAGCATTAAAGTTAAACACTAACACCCCCCCTTAAGCATAACTTAGGTGGGCATGGATAAAATGGGCCCTAACTACTAGCCTAGTGAGGTACCCATGTACAAAGTAATCTCTCATGAAATGGAGAAAAGTAGAAAACCCTGTGGGAAAAAACTACCCCCCAAAAGAGAGAAAAGATGCATGAAAATTATACACATGAAGAAGTAATACTTCTTTCACTAAGTACAATATATGATTTCCTCCATAAGAGAGAAAATAATAGAAGGTCTATGAGACCCCCCCATAATACATGTCCTGCCACATTAAAGTTAGATAGTGAACAGAGGATGTAGATGTAGTTCCAAGAATGCTTCATAATGTTCCTTCCCTTGGGAAGAAATGAAACCAACTGAAGATGCAGGATATCTTCCCATGTGAGAAGATGTATGTATGATCTTGAATAGAGTTGAAATTCATCCAAAAATGATGATGATGCCCATGATGTCTTTGAAGTGTGCTCATGTGTTCCCATGTCAATGTCGAAGGATGCCATAATCAAATCAGGTCCATGCCTAATAGATGAAGATGATGAAAATACAAAACCATGTGAAGACAGATGTAGAGCATGAATATCCAAAGAGACCAATGGTGATGCAACTTCATCGAAACTGTCGTCAAATAGAAGACTAATGTCCTCAATGTGTGCTTCCAAGTCAGCAATGTGAGACTCTACAAATAGACAAGAAATGTCAAGTAGGATTGTGTCCCAATCAACAATGCTAGGAAGACTAATGTGATCCAACTGCAAGGAAGTACTCGAAGCTTTCAAAAAAACAACTGTGAAAACTGATGAAGAAATAGTAGGAGGTGGAATGATGACTTCCACTATGTCAACATGACATTCTTCATGATGTGGGATTTCATTTGTGATCATTGCAAGATCATGTGGGAATGGAGAAACATTTGAGTCTCCATACATCTCCCAAAGTTTGATCCATAAAGCATGTGGACTCACAATATCCATGATGACAATCAAAGTGTCATGTGGTATATGTAAGCTGATTAATCCAACAATATGATCATTTTTATTGACCCATTTATCTTTCTGAAATTGATTAGTAGGTTCAGGGACAAGTCCATACAAATGGGGCAAAAGATTGTGATACCTAAGATGTTTTAGGATGCCTTCACACCAAGACTTATAGTTTCCCTTGTTTAGCTTGATTATAGAAGAATGAGTTTTATATCCCATGATTACAAGTAGGATAAGAATCAACACATAAAGAACCCCTCTAGATTAGATGACCCCCTTTTTTAATATTTTTTATTTCCCCTTTTTTTGGCACTTTATTTTAGTGCATATATTTGCATACAAAAAACATCTCTAGTCATGTGTGCTAGGGCAGAAAACAAGAATCAACGCCCACCCCACTCCACTCCTGTTGGCCACGATGTCCACACTAGATCTGCACGTAGCCCCCACCTTGGTCAACCAGCTGGACAACAAGACGCCAGTAGACAGGTGCGCTTCCCTACGGTTATAGTTTCATGACCAGAGATATTTTAGGTGCCTTTACTAGCAGCTAAAATGCCTTCACAAAGGCTTGCTTCGATTCCCAGTGCCCCTCCTTTGTCCTGCACAAAGAAAAAGGCAGAAATCGCCCACTTCCAAGACAAATTTAGTTCCTCCAATAGTGATTGCAGGGACAAATAGTAGGAAAACGCCTTTGAGTAGCATTTGATTAGTCAAGGTCTCGCCCAACTGGCATAAATAGCTCTTCAAGGAGAAATCACAGCTCTAAGGCTGAGTAAATTGTGCCTATAAGCAAACAGGGGTCTCCACATGTGTCGGGAATAGAATCGCGCCTCCTTGGTAAAAAATGTGGCCTCCAAATTGTAGATCGAGCCTCCAATGATCAACAAAAAATTTCCCTCTGATTCGTGAGCCAAACACCAAGGTATGCAGGTTATTGAATGACCATTCACTGCCCGAACAAAGCAAAGCACGCCATGAACAGTGTTGAGGATAGATCCAATGGCTGTGGCATCAATTGACCCCTTGAAAAGAGGCATCCCTCAAATTTTGTCCTTTGATTAAAGCTGAGAGCTTATGAAGGAAGGACGATAGGAGTGAGAGTACATGAATGAGATTTGGCTTCCTTAGCAATGATTTTGAATGTAAAACAGAGACTTTCAACTGCTAAGAATAGAGGAAATCTTCACGCCTTCACCAAATTGCTATGTACAGCACTGGCTTTTGACTTGAAACTATCTATGAAAGGCTCTGATACGATGAAAGAACTTGTAGATCACAAAGATAGAAAACAAGCACAATAATGCATAAGCTCATCCTCATTGATATTAGATATTCAAGGGTCTCCTTATAAAGGAGAAATATCAAGAATGACAAATATCTAGTATGAGGAAAATATCTAGAAAATATCTAGCAAATATCTAACAAATATCTAGCAAGGAAAAATATCAGGAGATATTTAACCTGTACAATAAATGCCTTGACCTAAGTAGGCTTAAGTCACCATGAGGATAACAAGCATTAAAGTTAAACACTGAAAATTTAAAATTCTCACTTTAAAAAAAAGACTATATGAAAAGTGAAATTATGACCATTGATTAGCTTTTTAATCAGATGGCTGCAGGTTGATTGCATGAGTTTATATGCATGTGCCTTTTAAAAGGCTTGTTGAGGCCTAAAATTTGTTTTGGGCAACACAATTAAATCTAATCATGTGGCCCAAAACAAATTTCGGGCCTCAACAAGCCTTTTAAAATGCACGTGCATATAAACTCACAGAATCAACCTACAACCATCTGATTAAAAAGCTAATCGATGGCAATAAATAAAATCCCTATTCAAGGCTAAAATATCACTAAAATGAAATCGTAATTTATTATTAGTGGCAATATTGCCCCAAAATTAATGGTAGGAATATAATATTACTGGCGAATATAATTAATATTTGTAATTAGAGTATAAACTACTAGTGAATCAGTTCCAATTATGCGTTGTTTAAAGAATAATGCATAGGCAAATTAATTGAGGTAAAATTATTTTTTTGTAAAAACCTGGCGATTCTGCATCCTTTTTAGCTTGTACTATTCGCCATTTTTGGAGGTCTCAATTTCAATTATTCGCCAATTGGCAAAGATTCACCACTAAAGTTTTCCCTATCCAAGATCCTAAGTCAAGCTGACATAAGAACAAAAGAATATGCACAAGGTGAATGATTTGCAACAAAACAAGATACATGATCATACAATGGAAATAATTAGAAAGAAGGGAAGAGAAAAAATAAAAAGGTGGATCAAGCTTCAAACACTTTTCCAACACATTATAGATCAGATCTAGGTTGTTTGTCCAAAAATGCATACTCACTCTAAGGAAATGGAACTCTTGGATGTCCATCAAGTGAGAAGTACTAAGTATACTCACTCTGGCACCACGAAACTTTTGGTTGTCTGTCGGGTGAGAAATCCACAAGGTGGCTATGGGGAAAAGTCATGCCTCAGAATGGGCTTTCCCGCTCAACCATATCAAAGTTATACTTCCTGATAACTTTAATAAGGCACCACAATGAAAATGATTTTTGAGCTCTATGAGGTAAGCACAACTTAGTATGCTTGACACTCATAGACAAACAGGATGGCACCACAGGCATGCAAGCTATATTATGCAAGGTGGCTATATAACAATTGTCATAAATGCAAATATAGTGTAAGGTGTGCTCAAAGGAATTTTTCTTAGTTTGTGCAAGGTCTCATCTTAGGGAACATCATGCTTAATGTTTCCAAGAGAGTATGTGTTAAAATAAGTATCACGCTCTTGGAGGAAATCAAGCCCAATGACTCCACCAAGAAAAGGACGCATCACAAGAAGAAAGAAATCGCACAATGAAATGTGAGTGGTGATGTATGCCACCACTCTAAAGCAGTTGCAAACACCAATACTATGAGTATTTGTTTTAAAGTAGAAGAGAAAGAAGACATGAGAGGTTACTCAGAAAGCACTATGCCAAGTCATATGTTTTCAAGAAGCTTCATCATGAAAAAGAGTAGTATGTCACATGCAAGCCAACTTAAGGCATTTCATCCACATCCCAATCTTGCTCTTATATGTTCATGAAAGGTTAACGACTAGCCAAAGGAGGAAATTGCAAGTGACATATGAGGACAAGGCTACTTAACCCTTTTCCACCACTTAGTGTAGGACAAAGGTGAGCCAAAAAGATTAATGAAATGTATGCTAGAGTGAAAATCAATATCAATTAGAGGAACAAGGTGCCCCCACAGAAGGGAGAACACTAAACTCCTTAAAATGTTGGATTTTATGACTTAGAGCCTTACATTCATTAGTGGAATGGCAATGAACTCTATGATATGCACAAAAGGTAGTCTTGCAATAGAATTTCTTTCGAGTTGTTGGAGGAAGGGAAATCAAGTGATCTTGGAGAAGTCTTAACAATATACCCTCTTGATCAATGTGAGAAGGTTTTCCTATAGTTTGTGATAAAGATATCTCTTGCTTAGATACACAAGATGTCATACCTACGCAAGACTATGTAGATTGCAAGATTTTGTTCTCTCCTGTATAGAGGGGTGTAAAATCTAACAAATTTAATCAATTAGTGTTTTGTGAGATGACATTGGCATTAAATGAAGAGTTCATTGTTTGTGTCATGTTTTTTAAAGAATTATTTTCAAGAACACTAGTGTTGATGAGTTCAAGATGCACTATGGTTAGTGTTGGCTTTGATGAATTATTTGTGATAGTGTTGATATTGAGTGAAGGCTTGGAAATTTCTATAAAAGGACAATAACCAATACCATAAGTTGTTTGTTGTTTGATAGGATCTAAAGGATTTTGGATACCTTGTTCATTAGCGCCACATCCTTTTCCACTATAGCCAAGTTGTTTCATAAGCTCATACCCTTTTCCATAAAGCTTTTTCATTGCTTTTGGATCAGTTGGTGGTTGATGATAAGTGTCATCAAAGGTGGTTGTGTGGTTTGTTTTGTTGTATAAAGTGATTGAGGTGGATGTTTTCAAAGGGTCATCTGCTTTCTCATTTCCCCTATTTGAATCTTTGTGTATGATCTTGTATTCACCCATGAATTCATGTTCAAAATCTAAGGAACCCCAATCATCTTCTAAAATTTTCACGACTTGTTCCATATGTTGTTGTGTGTCTTTTTGTTGAATGGGTTCCACTTGTGTGGTTGATTTTGATGTGTTCAAGGGATTTTATTTGTTTTTCTCAAGTTGTAAGATACTATAAGACTGAGGATCAACATCAAGTGTGTGGATTGCATTGTTGTGGATGTATTTTATTTTATGATGAAGAGTAGAAGGGACACTATTCATTGCATGAATCCATGGTTGGCCTAAAATGGATTGGTGTATCCAATGTAACCTTCCCAATTGTAAGAGGAAAAGTGATCACACCGAGGGGTTGTTTTTCAACATTTTCAAATCCATGGATAGTTAAGGAATCAGGTTGAATTTCTGATTTATCCACACAAAGTCTATCCAAAAGATTTACACTACACACATTAAGAGCAGAGACATTGTCAACAAGGGTTCACTTTATGCCAATTTTTTTGTATTGAGATAATATTATGAAAGCTTCATTTTGCTTTTGCACTTCCAAAGAGGGGAGTTCACTTTGGTGGAAAACAATGTCAGCATTCAATCCATGAATTTGGGTTGCTATGTCATTTGGTTGCACATTAGAAGGGGCGGAAAATTGTTGCAAGGATGCTTGAAGCATGTTGTGGTAGTGAGGGGAGGCTTGAATAAGGTCCCACAATGATACCTTGGTAGGAGTATTCCTTAGTTGCTTGACAAGATCATACTCCTTTCGACCTGGCAAGAAATGGGTAGGTAGGATAGGATTAGGAAATGGTAAGGGTGTTGGGGTTGGTTGTGGTGGTTACAATTTTTTTTTAGTGTTATATGTATGAGAAATGGTATTATGACTCGGTTGCTGTGACATATTATTCTGAGGTGGGTAAAGGGTAAATTTGAGTTTTTTTTGAGTTTGTTGTTTGTGTGAAGGTGGGTAGAGAATTAAAGGGTTGTTAGGATGTCCCATGGGGTATGTATGAGGTCCATTGATCAAAGGGGATGTAATGGACACTTTCACATTCATAACCTCATCGGGCTTGGTTTGATGTATCTCTAATAAAGGGAAATCGAGAATCACCTTTTTATTGAAGAAAGACACATTATTATTGTTGTCATTTCCTAGCACCATGATATTTTCCCTACAAGGAGATTTTTTATAAGAACTACAAATCAAATGTTCTTGGCGTTCATGGATTGGTTCTTCTAAAATGGTTGCATCGCAATTAGGGGAATGATCAATGGTTAAATGTGCGTATTTATTGCTAGTGGGGAAATGATTGGAAGACTCTATTTGATTGCCATATTTCCCTAAGGTCTCATTCTCATGTTCCATATTATCTACCCTACTAAGACATCTTGTAATATGTTCATCCAAGGTTAAATTTTGTAAAGTAGCTTCATCACAAGTGGGGGAGGCATCAAGAGAAGGACCACTATGGTTTTCAAATAGATTATCCCAAATGGTGGGAGCATTAGGGAAGGGAGGATCAAGGGTTTCATGATTCTTAATAGGGATTTAGATTCTAACACCAACCTATCCTCTTTACATCAAAGAGGGGTATTAGGAGATGGACAAGTTTTATTGTCATGTTTATGGAGACTAGGTAAGGTGATATTTAGAAATGTTTCTATGATTTCATCCTCTTGTTTTCTAATGTCTTCCAAAGGCTGAAGAGGGGAGGGACAATCAAGACTCTCAATGCTTATAGCTCCTTTCACCAAAATACCTTCATCACTAATAGGAGAGGTATTGGGAGAAGAAAAAGTATGAGTATTATGATTATCTACACTTGCATCCTCTTGGGTTATGATATTCTTGCGAATCCGATAGGTACTAGGAGGGTATGCAACATGCATAGCAAATGTTTTACTTTGCTGTCCTAGATTATGTTCATGAAAAATGGAATCATACAAGCCACTTGATATTCTAAAAACATGGAATTCTTGAAGAGAACACATACTAACATGAGAATGTAAATGAAGTGCAATGCAATGATTTAATGTTTAAATGCAATTTTTAGATGTGAAATAAGGTAATTTTTTGATCCATTATGCAACAACGTAAAAAATGAAATGTGGGCAATGCAAATGTGAAATTGAGAAATGCATGAAATGAGCTATTTTAAGTTAGATCTAATAAAATGCATGTTACAAAAACTTAGCCAATTGATAGAGCTAGATAATGGAACCAAACAGAAGCTCAAAAATAGGGTTTTTAGCTCTATAAAAGGCAATTTTAGGGGTGAAAAGGGTCTGATTTGCCCAAGGTGGCGAATGAGTCCCAGTGGGAATTTTTTAATAATTTTTAGATTTTTTGGATTGGTTTTGATGATTTCTATGTTGTAAGATGTAGGCCTAAGATGAAAATGAAAATTTTTAAATTTTTTTAATGATTTTAGATGCCAAAAATGCAACCTAAATGCAATTTTCATGAATGCAAAATTGGAAACCCTCGAATGCCACTTAACTAATGCAAAATGTAATGCAAGCTAATTCTAGGATGATGATGGAATCCAAATCAGACAATAAATTATTCAAAAAGTAGGTTCACCAAAGTGATACATAGATTTTTTTGGTTTAGGATGCTATGACTCACTTGCTCAATTAGGGTTTTTCACTTAAACGAGAGAGATAGACCCCACACAAAATTTAGGTGGTTCACTCAAACTAATGCAAGTACAATGGAAATATGAGTGAAATGTTCCTAGATGAGATAAACTAAATGAAAATAACTAATAAAAGGTATTGATCATTAAGTTAAAACTATTGAAATGTAACCTTTTGGAAAACACATTGTGATATGCAAAAACACATAGAAATGAATGCAAATTGTAACAAAAATGGATGAAACTTAAGAGGGGCACCTAAGATATTTCCGAAGACTAGAAATGACATTTGAAATGTTGTTGATGTTGAGATTTTGGCCTACTAGGACTCATTCACCATTCTTGGTGAATTAGTCCCAGATTTGGGAAACTGTTTTGGAGTCCATTTCAGACAAATGGGTATCCAAAAATGCAGAAAACCAAAATCAGGCCTGGTAGTGGGACTTATTCACCCCTTATGGAAAATTAGTCCACTTTAGAATTTTTGAAAATCCAAAGGTGGAAACTGAAGCCCTTGGTCTGCTCTTTGGTTCCTAACAAGTGTTTGCCTCCAAAACTCTGATTTTTGGGTCTGAAAGTGACTTTTGGTGGATATTTTGACTTGGTCAACAAGGAGATGTCTTCAACAATGTTGCAACTTGATCTTTAATAATTTCCATGCCTTCAAGATGCCTAAATATGCAAACACAAAAGAAGAGAAGGAGAAATGTTGGATGTTAGGGCATGGGGATTTTCCTTGTTCAAACCCCTATTTAGGTAATTAAACCAAAATAGAGAAAGAATGTATTGAAGCATGTAACAATGGAGTTAATACCTTTCCATGAAGATTGATCTTGAATGTCTGTAGAAAAACATGAAGAATCTTCCCTTGAATTTCTTAGGAAGCTATCTTGATGACTTGCAATGATGAAACACTAACTTTCTTGACTTGTGTAGCATAGATTTTTGGCACCCACTTGCTTTCTAGCTCTCCTAGGGTTTTTTACCTAGAAGGAGAAAGACAGGCCAAAAATGCTTATGTTACATTCAAAGTAATTGCAATATGGATAGAATAAGGATGCAAGATGCCTCAATATAATGCTTGAATGCAAGAAACAAATGGGATTGATTGACTAACGAGTAGAAACTAAAGGAAAACAACTTGTTTGAAAACACATTATGTAATACAAAATCACCTAAAAATGAATGGAAAATTGCAACAAAAATGAATCAGATCAAAAGTGTGCACCTGAGATATGGATGAGGACTGGAAATGACTTCTAAAATGGTGTTGATGCTAAAATTTAGGCCTGGTGGGACTCATTCGCCATTCTAGGTAAATCAATCCCAGTTCTGCCAAATTGTAATATAACCTGTTTCTTACAAAAGGGTACTAAAAAATGTAGAAAACTCAAAATTGACCCTGGAGTGGGACTCATTCACCACTCATCAAGAATGAGTCCAATTTTGAATTTCTATATTTTCAAAGGTGGATTGTGAAGCTTCCGATCTGCACTTTGATGCCCTACAGGTGTCTGCTTCTGAAACTCTGATTTACAAGTCTAAAAATAAATTTTTGTTGATATTTTGACTTGATGAATGAGGAGAGGACTTTAGCAACCTTGCAAATTGATCTTCAATGATTTCCAAGCTTCCAAGAGACCTAAATCTATAAACACACAAGAAGAGGAGAAGAAATGTTAATTGTTAGGGCATGGGGTTTTGCCTTGCTCAAACCCCTTTTAGGTAATTAAACCAAAATGATGAAAGAAAGGAATGAAACATGAAACAATGGAATGGATCACCTTGCGATAATGATTGATCTTGAAATTCTGCAACATAACATGTAGAATCTACCCTTGAATGTCTTAGGAATCTAAATTGATGACTTGCAATGTAAATGCCCTAGCTTGCTTGACTTGAGATAGAAGATAGATGATGAATGGATGATGTGAATGTATTAATGGATGAATAGATGTAAAAATGAGTTTAGAGAGGTGATTTTATTGGTAATTCACCTTATTTTCCCAGTAATTAGATCCTTAAGGCTGACTTGGAGAAAAATTAAACTTAAAACCTAATTTTTCCTGCTCAAAACCCCAAAAATTGGCTCAAATGGGACTCATTCGCCACTAATGGTGAATGGGTCCCACCTAGATGGGACTAATTCACCACTAATGGTGAATGGGTCCCACAGGGGCCATTTTTGCTAGTGGGAATGCTAAGAAGTAAGAAAATTAGGCTTATATGGTGACTATGTCGGTTATTTGATCAAATTATGCTTCGAGATGTACAATATGGGCTAATAGTGGCCTATTAGTGATGATGTAAATGTTAAATAGGTCTTGGAACACAAAATTCAATGTGAAAGTGTAATTAAATACACTTTACAACACTTAGATGAGGTCTACATAGCCTAGAAAGGCACAATAATCAATGTGAATGTGCAAGACACATTACAACACTAGTTTATCATTAAATTTAATTCAAGAACCTTCTAGATTTATGTAATAATTTTATTAAACACATTTTATAATGTAGAATTAGGGATAAATAGGTTAATTAAGTCTAGAAAAGTGTGAAAGTCCTTTACAAGACATTGTTAAAAGCATGTTATTCAATTTATAAGGGTCCAAGACCTAATGTGGATGCATAAAATGCCTCAAAACACTAGATTAAGGCCTCATTAAGTCCATTTTATCATGAATTAATCCCATGTCAAGCAAAGGGTCATTTTTTCTACGAAACAACTTGATAGAGATGATAGATGATGAATGAATGATAAAAGATGTGTGAAATGAGTCATGAGATATAAATTAGGGTTTAGAGACTTTGATTTATAGGAAATTCTTCCAATTTACCTTTTAATTGGACCCCCAAGGCTGACATGAAGAAAAATTAAACTTAAAACCTGATTTTTCCCGCTTAAAAGTAAAAAATGACCCTTGTGGGACTCATTCGCCACCTTGGGTGAATCAAACCCACCTGGTAGGGACTCATTTCCCATAGATGGTGAATTAGTCTCAAAGAGGCCCATTTTCCATCTGGGTTGTTGGGAGATAAGAAAATCAGGTTTATATAGTGATGGACATGTACAGGATCATCATGGAAAAAATAGGGCCTTAAGTGGCAAAAAATTTAGAAAAATCAGAGTTAGGCAACTTGGCATAAAAAATTGAATAAGTTATCTATATTATTTCAAAAATATGTAACAATATAATTTTTAGTAAATTGAATGTATTTTCTAAACTACTAGGTTTGTTTAAAAAAAAAAAAATCTATTTGGTGAAATTTGAAATTTCAATCATTGACTAGTACTTAAATTTCGGAAAATAAGAAGTAGGTGTCTCTTACCACCCTACCCACAATAAAATGATAATATTTTTTTATAATATTTTACATATAACTAGAAGACTCATGCCTGATGTGATGCATATATTTTTGTAATTTTTCAAGTAAATAATTAATTATGATTTTTTATTACAACTTTTTAAAAAATATAAAAAATCGTATGTCTGACCACCTTAACTTGGTCAAAACTTCATGAAATTCATTTTTTCTTTTTTTAATCCTATAGGATGTGAAGCATAGAATGTGACACATGTTTTTGATTTAAAAAATGTGATACCAAATGTTTGGAAGCTATACATGTTTTTCAATCAGCCTATCAATAAGGACTTTAGTTGTAATTTGAATAGAAAATAAATAATAATTACTTATTAAATTCAAAGTAAAGTATAATTTATATCGGTGGAAAGATGAGAATCTCCTTTAAAAACCCTTTTTGTTTCATCAATTTTGGGTAAAAAAATAGTCATGAGCCACATACCCATCATATTGCCAGTTTTTGGCCCATCATGATCCTGCACATACCCTGACTTTGTCAGTTATTTCATGAAATATTGCCTCGAAATGCACAATATGGGGTCATAGGGGCCTATTAATGATGATGTAAAGGTCAATTAGGGCGTGGGACACATAATTCAATGTGAAAGTGTGAATAAATACACTTTACAACACCAAAATGAGGTCCACATAGCCTATAAAGGAGCAATATCCAATGTGAATGTGTGAGACACATTACAACACTAGATTAATATCAAGTTTAATTCATAGGACTTCTAGATTGATGTGAGGATGTAATTAAATATATTTTATAATGTTGAATTAAGGTAAAATGGGTTCATTAAGTCTAGAAAAGTGCAAAAGGTTTTTACAACACTTAATGTAACACCTTTACAAGACATTGTTAAATGCATTTTATTGAGTTTGAAAGGGTCCAAGACCTAGTGTGGATGTGTAAACCACCTCAAAACACTAAATTAGGGCCTCATTAAGTCCAATTTATCATGAATTATTCCCAAAATCAAGCAAGTTGTCTTTTTTCTATGGTACAATATCTTCTTTCACCAAGATACCTTTGTTATTAAAAGAAGAGGTATCGTGAGAAGAACTAATATGATCATCATGGTTATCTATGTTTTCATGCTCTTCTATCACATCATCCAGACAAGTAGGAGAGATAGGAGGGGGTGTAAGTATAAGGTAAGTATTATATTTTTCACTCTCTTGCACTAAGAGACTTTCATAACTAGGGAATGCATTGAATGAATGACTATCATGCTTATTAACTAACTTGTTCTTTGCAAACTTAGAGAAGATTGAAACTAACATTTATAAAAAGTAATTTATGCAAACTTGAAATGTAATGTAAGGATGCAAAATGAAATACAATTTTCAATTTTCAAACAAGATAATTTTCTAATTACACAATGCAATGATCTGAAAATGAAATGTGATGAATGCAAAATTGAAATCAAGAAATGCATGAAATGAGCCAAATTAAGCTAGATTTAGTGAAATGCATGTTACATAAACTCTGCCAACTGATACAGATAGTTAATGGCAGCAAACAAAAGCCTAAAAATAAGGTTTTTAGTTCTGTAAATGATAGTTTCAGGGGTGCATAGGGACTAAGTCGCTCAAGGTGGCGAATTAGTCCTAGTAGGGATTTTTTTGATTAATTTTTATGTTTTCTATTATGTATGATGTAGACCTAAGATTCCAATGCAAAATTTTAGAAATTTTCAATGATTTAAGATGCAAAAATGCAACCTATATGCACTTTCACTAAAGAAAAATTTGAAACCCTAGAATGCAAATTAATCAATGCAAAGTTAATGTAAGCTAATTCGAGGATGATGATGGACTCCAAATTAGATAAGAAGGTATTTGAATGTCAGGTTCACCAAAATGTAAACAAATATTTTGGCACCCAAGGGCTATCTTACACTTCTAGGATTTTTCACCTAAAAGGAGAAAGATGGGCTAAAATGGGCAATGTCTACACTCAAAATCAATGAAAGTATGAATGAAATATGTCTAAATACAATGTTCTAGATGCAAAGAATGGATAAAAGAGATTGATTATTAATTGAAAACTATTGAAATGTAGGATGTTTGAAAACACATTGTGATATGAAAATATGTGATAAATGACCTAGAAATGCAAACAAAACTAGATAGAAAGTATGAAATAGAATGTGTGCACCTGGAGGATGAAAAAGGACGGAATGAAGGTCTAGAATCCTGATAAAATTTATGTAGAAGCCAATTGGGACACTTCTGCCAATCTGGGCGACTTAGTCCCAGATCTGGATAAACTTTTCTAAAGCCTATTTTAGCCAAATGGGTTTCCAAATCTATAGAAAACAATTTTCAGGCTTGGCAGTGGGACTAATTCAATATTGTTGGTGACTTAGTCCACTTCTAAATTTCTAAAAAATTGAAAGTGGAAACAGAAGCCCTCGGTCTGCACTTCGGTTCTTGATAGGTGTCCAATTCTGAAACTCTGATTTTTGGGCCTAAAAGTGACTTTTAATGGATGTTTTGACTTTGAAAAAAAGGAGATGTCTTCAACAACCTTTCAAATTAATATTTAATGATCTCCAACTCTCCAAGATACCTAAATCTCCAAACACGCAAGGAAAGAGAAAGAAATGGTGAATGTTAGGGCATGGGGGTTCGCCTTGGTCAAACCAATTTTTAGGTAATTAAACTAAAATGAAGAATAAATGTAATGAAGCATGAAATAATGGAGTTAGAGACTTGAAATGATGATATATCTTGAATTCTTGTAGCAATAGATGAAATTTTTTCCCTTGAATGTCTAAAAAAGCTATCTTGATGACTTGAAATGTTAAAACCCTAGCTTGCTTGACTTGAGGTGGAAGATAAATGATGAATGAGATGAATGAGTTATGAATTAGGGTTTAGGAGCTTGTATGTATAGGAAATCAACCTAATTTTCCCATTAATTGGATCCCTAAGGCTGACATGAAAGAAGAATAAACTTAAAATCCAACTTTTCTCGCTCAAAACTAAAAAATAACCCAAATGGGACTAATTCACCACTTTGGGCCACTTAGTCCCACTTGGCAGGGACTCATTCACCTAGATGGGTGACTTAGTTCCACAGGGGCCCTTTTTCCAGCTAGATTGTCAGGGAATGCATAAATTAGGTTTATATGATGATTTTATCAAGTATTTGATCAAATTATGCCCTAGGATACATAATATGGGGCCATAGGGGCCTATTAGTGATGATATAAAGGTCAATTAGGGCTTGGGACACATAATTCAATGTGAAAGTGTGATTAAATACACTTGAAACCATTAAAATAGGGTCCACACAACCTAGAGAGGCACAACATCTAATGTGAATGTGTAAAACACATTACAACACTAGATTAAAGTTAAGTTTAATTTACAAGCCTTCTAGATTAATGTGATAATACAATTAAATAAATTTTGCAACATTGAATTAGGGAAAGCTGGGTCCATTAAGTCTATTTACAACACTTTACAACACCTTTAGAAGACATCGTTAAATGCATTTTATTCAGTTTGCAAGGGTCCAAGACCTAGTGTGGACATGTAAAACACCTCACAACAACAAATCAAGGCATCATTAAGTCTAGTTTGTCATTAATTATTCCCATAGAAAGCAAGCAAAAAGGTATACTTTTTTTGTGTCCACACCTTCTAATGTGGAACCAAATGTCATAGCAGCCCTAATTCAAGGATTGAATGCTGAATTTTTTTTCCACCAAAGTGAACTCCCCCCTTTGGAAGTGAAAAAAAAATGAAGCTTTCATAATACTATCTCAATACAAATGCATAAGGATAAATTGAACCCTTGTTGACAATGGCTCAACCCTTAATGTGTGTAGCGTAAATTTTTTGAATAGGCTTCGTTGGGATAAATCAAAAATTCAACCTAAATCTTTATCTCTTAAGGGATTTGAAAATATAAAAACAAAAACCACTCGGTATGATTACTTTACCCATTCCAGTTGGGAAGGCCACATTAGAAACACAAATTCATGTTATGCCTCATGAACTTTCATATAATCTTCTTTTAGGGAGACCATGGATCCATGCAAAGAATGGGGTGCCTTCTACTCTTCATCATAAAATTAAATACATCTACAACAACAAAGTGTACACACTTGATGTTGATCCTGAGCCTTATAGTGTCTTACAGCTTGAGAAAAGCAAAGAAAATCGCTTGAAAACATTAACACCAACCACACAAGTGGAACTTGTGCACCAAAAAGACAAAGAAAAGCATATTGAGCAAGTCACAAAGCTAGTAGAAGATGATTGGGGTTCCTTAGATTTCACACCAACATTCATGGGAGAATACAAGATCATAAACAATGTATCTAACAAGGGAAGTGAAAAAGTAGTCATTTCAACACAAAATTCGAAAGACCCTTCGAAAGCATCCACCTCAACCACTTTAGAATAAAATAAAATAGATTACAAAACAAACTTTGAAGAAATCAACAACCAAGAACCACGTGATCCAAAATCAATGAAAAAGCTTTATGGAAAAGGTTATGAGCTTATGAAACAACTTGGGTATAATGGAAAAGGATGTGGTTATAACAAACAAGGTATCCGTGTCCCCATCGAACCTACCACACAAGAAACAACTCATGGTATTGGTTACTGTCCTTTGATAGAAATAAACAAGCCTTCACTCAACATTAACACCATCACACACAATTCCTCTAAGCCAACCTTAACAATAGTCCATCCTGAACTAATCGACACCAGTAGTCTTGAAAGTTATCCTTTGAAAAAAATGAAACAAACAAAGAAATCTTTGCTTAATGTAAATGTCATCTTGCAAAACACTAATGCTTTGAATTCGTTAGATTCTACACCCTCCTATAAAGGACAAAACAAAATCTTGCAATCTAAAGAGTCTTGCATAGATATGAAATCTTGTACTAAGCAAGAGGTATATCTTTTTCACAAAATACAGAAGCACCTTCTACCATTAATCAAGAGGGTATCTTGTAGATACTCCTCCAAGATCACTTGATATCCCTTCCTCTAGAAACATGAAAGAAATTATATTACAAGAATTCCTTTTGCACATATCATAGAGTTCATGGTCATATTAAAAATAAATGTAAGGCTCTGAGTAGTAAAATCCAACATCTTAAGGAGTTTTTTGCTCATCCTTGTGTGGGGACACCTCATTCCTCTAATTGATACTAATTTTCACTCTAGCATGTTTCTCCTCAATCATTTTCCCTCATCCTTGTCCTGCACTAAGTGATGGCACTTAGTGGTTAGTTAGCTCTGTCCTCATATGTAACTTGTATTTGACTCTTTTGTTTAGTCATTAACCTTTCATGAACATATAAGAGAAAGCTTGGGATGTGGACGAAATTCCTTAAGTTGGATCATATGTGAAATACTACCTTTTTCATGACATAGCTCATAGGAAACATGTGACTTGGCATAGGGCTTTCCGAGTAAGTTCTCATGTTTTATTCTTCTACTTTAAAGAAATTGCTCACAATAATGGAGTTAGCAACCACTTTAAAGTGGGGGCATACATTGACACTCATATTTCATTATGTGATTTTCTTTTTCTTGCATTTTTCCTCTTGGAAACATTAGGCACAATGTTGCCTAGGATGAGATCTTGCACTTGTCCTCTCTTGGAAAGAAGATGAGACCATTTGCACCTTTCCTCTCTTGGAGACATTAAGTACAATGTTACCTAAGATGAGACCTTGCACGAACTAAGCAAAATCCTTTTGAACATTCCTTGCACCATTTTTCATTTACAATGTCTATGAGTGTCAAGCATACAAAGTTTTGCTTACCTCATAGAGATAGAAGATCATTTCTGTGGCACCTTATTAAAGTTATCAGGAGGTATAAGTTTGGCATGGTTGAGTGGGAAACCCATTCTGAGGCATGAATTTCACCATAGCCACCTACGTGAGTGTGAGCACACATCTGTCGTATGTGTCTCACTTCTTAGGACTTCTCACTCGACAGAAAACTAAGAGTTTTTTCACCTCAAAGTGAGTATGCATTTTTGGAAAAAACATCCAAGATTTGATCCATAACATGCTGGAAAAATGGTCAAAGCTTGATCCACCTTTTTATTTTCACTTTTCTCTTCCTTCTAGTTATTGCCATTGCATGATTGTGTATCTTGTTTTACTACATATTGAACACCTTATGTGTGTCCTTTTGCACTTATGTTGGTTTGAATTAGGATCTTGGGGGCTTGCGCAACCTTTGTTAAACCTTGTCATCCTTTTTCATCTTCATTGGTATGATTGGACGGGCCTCTTGAATGTCTACTTTAATGTGAGTTTGAAGCAAGTTCATCCCCTCACTAAAGTAGGGGATAAATGTAGCGTAAAAAAATGTATCCTTGGACATTTTCATGCTCATTTGGGTCTTTCTTATGGATGTTGGCCTAGGTTTTCCTAGATTTAATGTTGTAATGTGGTCAACACATTCACATTAGGTCTTGGACCCTTGTGAATCAATAAGAGTTTTATGATGTCTTGCAAAAGTGTTGTGAAGTGTTGTAACACCCTTTCACACTTTTCTAGGACCTTTTTATTATAATCCACTTAAATAACCTCGTTTTATCACTTACCAAGCCTTATTTCAAAGTGTTGTAAAGTGTTGTAACAAACTTTCATGCTTTTCTAGGCTTGTCATCAATAATTTAACCCTTTCTTATGTTTAAATGACCCCTTTATACACTTACATGCCCTACTTAAGTGTGTTTTTGAGAATAATCCCATTAAACATCATTTACTACACTTTAATTCTCAACACCCATTAAAAATTCCCCAGTGGGACCAAGTCGCCACTATGGGTGACTTAGTCCCAATTGGCTCAAAAATAAAAATTATTTCAAAATTCTAGCAGGATATTTTTTTCTAAACCTTGACATTGGCCTATGATGTGGTATTTTTCAAGAAATTTTGTATAATCATGTATAAATATAGGGGTTTTCTCTCATTTTTCATCTTCTAATCTCCTTAATTGACCCAATCACTCATCATCCATCTCAAGTCAAGCAAGCTAGGGGTTTAGCATTCTAAGTCATCAAGATAGCTTTTTAAGGCATTCAAGGGTAGATTCTTCAACCATTGTTGCAGAAATTCAAGATCTATCATCATGGAAAGTCCATAATTCCTTCATTTCATGTTCATTCTTCATATTATTTCTTCATTTGGCTTAATTACCTAAAAGGGTTTTGACCAAGGTGAACCCCCATTCCCTAACATTCAACATTTATCTTTCTTTCATTGTGTGTTTGTAGATTTAGGTATTTAGAAGAGTTGGAAATCATTGAAGAATAAGTTACAAACTTTTTGAAGACATATTTGTATTGGATAGGTCAAAATATCCACAAAAAGTCACTTACAGTGCTAGAAATCAGAGTTTCAAAACCAAACACTTGGGGGAACAAAAAGTGCAGACCGAGAGCTTCCCTTTCCACTTTCAGATTTTTAGAAAAGCCAAAGTGGAATAAGTCACCATCAATGGAAACTTAGTCCCAATGTACATTTTTTTCAAAGATTTTTGTAGATCTTGATACCCATTTGGCTGAAACAGGCCCTAACATAGTTCTCCAGATTTGGGACTAAGTCATCCAAAATGGCGTAAGTGTCCCAGTAGGTCAAAATTCCAGAATCAACAACATTTCTAGTCTTCATTCCAGTCCTCATCAACACATTTCTAGGTGCACCTCTTTAATTCTACAACTTTATGTTTTGTTTCATGATCGTTTCTAGGTCATTTAGTATATGTTTGCATACTACACTATGTTTTCAAACACTTCATATTTCTTTAGTTTTCATTCATTAGTCAATAACTTATATCAGTTCTCAACATTTAGGTCATTCTCCTTTGATAGATTTCAATCATATTTGCATTAGTCTTGAGTGAACCACCTAGATTTTTGGGATACCTTTCTCCTTTTATGTGCAAAACCCTAGAAGTGTAAGAACCCTTATCTCCAAAAATTTATGGTTCTAGACCTATACCAAAGTTTGAGTTTTTCAAAATTTTCACTGTTTAAACTTTTATGGTTTTATTTGGCTTGTGATTGGGTAGTGCATATTTTCTTGGGGTTTTCATTTTCCTACAAATTCTTTCAAAAATATTGTCCAATGGGAAAGAGGGCGAGGAAGATATTAAGCAGGTTTAATAAAGTTTTTGAAAGAGGAAAAAATGGGTTTTACAGGGACCCGAAACCACAAAGTTTACAAAATAAAGAGAAAGTTAGTAAAGACAACAAAGATAGAAAGGCTGTTAAAAAACAATAGTAAATGACCACAACCATCAAAAAGGCCAGCAAAGGCCATAGAACCAAAAACCATCCGAAAAGCCAGTAGCAGCTAAATTTGTGTCTTTAAAAGATCAGTAGTCTCAGCTTCCAGCTCATTCATATCCTGAACCCCCATCTTTAAGATCTAAACCATCTGTGTAGGGGGAGGCTCTTTCCTTTTGAGGTTGGCCTGGGTCCTTTTAGAAATACCTTGGACCTCAAACTTGCTTTCCTTTTTCGCTTCCAGGTCAACAACCAGCGAACCCTGTTGCATTTTTTCTAGCTTTTCAGACATAGCGTTGATAATAATGGCATTGTACCTAGCCA
Source organism: Sequoia sempervirens (assembly GCA_007258455.2). Lineage (NCBI taxonomy): Eukaryota > Viridiplantae > Streptophyta > Pinopsida > Cupressales > Cupressaceae > Sequoia > Sequoia sempervirens. The sequence continues at coordinate 71,074 of VDFB02105594.1, read as the reverse complement.
TTTTATGGTTTTGTTCCACTACATTTTTCAAGTTATTTTTAATTTTAACCATTTCCTCTTCTAGAGACTTGTACTTTTCATCATTGTCTCCACCTTTCTTACTAGTGTTGTTCTTATTTTGTTTCCCTTCTTCATTGCTAAGAGTGGCCAGCTTCAGCTCTAGCTCCTCTGATTTGCTATACAGGGCCATGATTCTTTGATTGAGCAGGTTTAATAAAGTTATTTGTTGTTGCTTGTGTGCAATCATGTGCTTTCATGATGAGACACATGATGTGTATTCATTGAAACAAGGTGTGGGAATCTGTAAATTTCTTCCTACAAGTCAAAATATTCATGAATGAAAACATTACAAACACTTCAGAATAACCTACAATTGCATAGGAATCCTACATGTGCTAGTTCATCTTATTCATCCCATGCTCTTTAAATTTTCCAAGAAGGAAAAATTGAATTATTTGTAATGTTTTCATCTGTGAATATTTCTCTTGCATATGTTAATTCTTCTATTGAAACCCAATGAATTAAAAGGTAAATGCCCCTAGCAAAAATAGCTACAACAATAAAAGGTTGAACCATCATATCAATTGATAGAGCTTGGACCATGTGCATTATTTTCATATTGATTCATTCAACTACAAAGTGGGTGATTTCCTATTTGATACAAGATATGTCTTGCTTCATTTCCACATAAAGACTTATGGTTTTAGCTCAAAAAATTTCCATTGAACAATATTTTGGAAATATTTTGCATGAAAATGAAAACCCTAGGAAAATACACACTTCCTAATTATAAGCCAAATAAATCATAAATTTTTAGCTACTAAAAATTTGGAAAAGACAATTTGTTATAAGTCTGTATTTCCCTCTTGCACGCTTACCAAGGTAGTGCTAATTCCCTTCTATTTAGGGGAAAGCATAACTCTCCACCTAGAAATGAATCAGAACATATATTGTATTAAATAGGAAAACTACCACTTTGTAGTTGAATGAATCAACTCGTAAAAAATGCACATGGTCCAAAGCTTCATCAATAAACACTATTCTTCATCCTTTTCTTGTTGTAGCTATTGTTGCTAGGGGAATTTACCTTTCTATTCATTGGGTGAGCATTATTTCGAGAGGTACTATCAACTACTATCCATTCCCCACAATTGTGGTTCATAAGTGCATTCATTTTTGTTACTTATGGAATAAAATCCACTTGTATCTAGTTATCAATAGTTGAATACTACTCTACCATTTAGTCAATCTAGCAAGATGATGCAAAGAACATTATACAAGATCAATGCCTCAAGTGGTTATGTAGGAATAGAAGATTGTCATTTTCTCATCTAACATCAGCATTGCCATTCCTCTTTGTGAGTTTCCTCAAGTGTCCTTAATTAGAATTTATAATTAATATTTTAGCTTCAATATTTTCTTCCCCTACTTCAACTTCAATTTTTTACCTACATAATATTATTCACTTTATCATCAGGTTTCTTTTTTATCAATATCTAAGCAATAGGACAAGAGTATTTCAAGCAATATTTCAAGAAAAAAGGATCAAGAAGCTAAACGATGTAAGATATTTTGATCTAGATTTGATGTCAAACTCCATGGTAAGAATTTGTATTTAAATAGTATTTTCTAGTTATTCATATGTTCAAAACAATTTTGAAATTCACTATTCCTTTATTAAAAACTTGTAGACAAGACAATGACTCTAAATGTATGCTTAAATTTTATTGTCTAGAAACATTTTTAATTAGATTATAAATATTGAGCCACATGCTTCTAAAAATTTCAGCAAATATTAGTGGAAAATAAGGAATATATGAATCACAACAAGGAAAGTTTGATATTCATATCTGAGTGTAGTGTAGAAAAATGTATCCCTTTATATTTTCACACTTGTTTGAACCCTTGTAAAACTAAGTGGAATTAATTGTTCCTTATTTAGGGTGTTGTAAAGTGTTTTCTTACACTTTCAAACTAATCTAGGGTTTTCATTAATAAATTGGGCTTCTTTATGCTTTAATTGGCCTTATTTTGCATCCACACGCCTTAATTAATGAATTTTTCTAAGGATAATCCTGACACATATATGTAATGACCAATCATAAGTTAATGTTTTTGGATTGTATGGCCTAGATTTAGTGATCTGGGACTCATATGCCACATTGGGCATATGGGTCCCACCAAAGTTTCAAGGCCCTGTTCCCGATTTCACACGAATCTAAGCATAATTTCTTGAAAAATGTGTCCCAAAGCCTAGACTAATGGGACTCATACGCCACTTCTAGCATATGAGTTTCATGTTGCTTAAACCAAAATTAAGTTCAAATTATTGGTGGGAATTTATTTTCCTAGATTCGATGTTAGCTTGTAGTATTGTAATTTTTGGAAATTTGGCATAAACAAGTATAAATATAAGGTTATTTCATTCTTTTTTTCTCCTAGCAAGTTGAATAAGCATCCTTATAGAAAATTTAAGTTTACAAGAGCAGTCAAGAGTCTACAAGAGCATTCAAAAGGCTTCAAGAGTTGATTATCAAGAATTTTTGGAGCTTTATTCAGGTATCAAGCATCATGTCAAAGTCATCATGCATCATGTTTATTTTTGAGCTAACATTTGTGATGTAGGGTTTCATGATTCAAGCAGCCATTCAAAACAAGATATATATCATTCAAGCAAGAGTCAAGATCTACATCCATTGTAGCCATTACATACAAGATTATAGCCCTTTATTCCTAGGGTTTGGTGAGTTGCAACATTGCACATTTGTTCATTCATCATTCCTTCATTCTATTTCATTCAATTTCAATGTTTCATTACCAAAACAGGGTTTGACTAAGGAAAACCTCTTTCCACTAACAAAACAACATTTTCCCCTCTCTTTAGTGTGTTATTCATAGATATAGGTTGAAGAAACATTAAAAAGTAAGATTGGAAGGAAGTTGTTAAGTATACAAAGTTGTCATCTTGTTTAAAAGACAATTAGAAGACATCTACAGAGCAAAATTTAGCAATTCAAATCCAGAAATCAAGCTGAGAAGATATAACAGAGATTGAAGAGCAGATTGAGATCTTCATTCTCTAAAAATGAGAAGAAGGAATTATATGCCACATCTATCATATGAGTCCTAGTACAATGGATCTTCTAGTTTTTAGGTGTTCTAGACTTGTCTCTGCCATATTTATGTTCCTACCTAGATACCCTAATCTAGGACTAAATAACCCAGCCTAGTGTATGAGTCCCAGTGTGAATTAAATTCAACATTTCTAGATTTTTTTTTTATTCAAGGGGTAAACACTTTTGACCGGAGCTATGAAACGGATACAATCATTCAACAATACCACCTCAATGGGGTTTGAACCTTGGTGGCAAGAACAACAATGCCACCTATAAACCATCACACCATGCCAATACCGGCAACATTTCTAGAATTTTAGGTCTTCATTCAAGCTACTATATATTTCCAGATTCCCCTCTATGTTTCTCTAGTTTTCTGTTCTAATTAGCATTCATTTCTAGGTCATTTATTGTAGTCTTGCATATCATTAAGTTTTGCATGTTACTTGTCTTTCCAAGCCCTAGCTTGGTGGTGAATCCCTCTTTATTCATTAATCATACCCTAGGACAACCTTTAGTAGATCTCTTTCCTTCATTCAATCTTTCGATTAAGATCTGTAGGGTTTCCTTGAATGAAACTTGAAGGAAATAGGTGAAAGAGGTCCTAACCCTAGTGTTACATCTCTAAAAATATTTGGAACCCCTACCTTCCATATTTCTTATGTTTTATTTTGTGAACCTACATTTAGAACACCTTATTTCTTATTTGGAGTGCATCATAATCCTAGATCTAGATTGCATTAGCTTTGCATTAGGTTTTGCATTAGTTCATTTGCATCTAGGGATTCTAAATCTTGCATTAGTGAAAGTGCATATAGGTTGCATTTTTGTATCTTACATCATTGAATTTCATTTGAAATATGCATTTTCACTTAGCTTAGATATCATCCAAAATAAAAAACATAACATTCATACAAAATTTGTTGAAAATGGTGCAAAATCCCTAATATGGGACTCATACGCCCCTCTGGGTGATTTATTCCCAGTTGTATAGGTGGTTTTTCCTGATTTCTAGGTATTATGTGGTGATTGTTATTTAGCATTCAAACCCATGAAAAAACCCTAATTGCGACTGATATGCCCCTCTAGGTGATTTAGTCCTGTGTCAGGTTTGAAATTGCATTTTACAACATTAAATACTCTATTTCTATATATTTTTTTGCTGCTATTAGTTATCTATTTCAATTTGAAAATTTTCTGTTACATTCATTTGATTGCATCTAGCTTAACTTCATTTGAATCAGAATTAGAAAATAACATTTATCTTATGTTCATTGCATCTTGCATTTCATAGATTACCCCTTGCATGAGCTTTACAACTTGGTATCCTATTGCTAATACTATAGTGAGATGAAGTTTGGGACTCATGCCATCCCACGATAGCACAATCATCGTGGATCTTAGGTTATCTAGCTCTTTCACTAGTACTGTTGACACTAGTTCACTAGGTATGGACCATACCTTTGACAAATCCTTACCTTCAAGTACAAGTGACAAATGTTGAAACAATGGTTGCTATTATCCCACAAGAAAAAATAATCCAAATTCATGAAGACTTAAAAAACTTACAAAATCAAATAAGTACCGAATGCATTTCAACCACCACTATCCCTATCATAGATAACATACATCACATGATTGAAAGTTAAGACAAAGTTGATCTTGTGAATAACATAGTTCAGATTTTGGAAAAACACCTTACTTCAACCACTAGTTGTGCGTTACCTTCAAACAATGTCCAAAGTCAGGGAGGAACTAAAATTCCTCCTCTTACAACCATTGCATCTATTCCTACCTACACCAACTCTTAAGTTACAACAACAATGCAACCTACTAGTAATGTCATTCCTATCTTGGGTATTTCTGCTAGTATTCCTGGTACCTTTGTGGCATCAAAAGTCATATCTCCTTCCATTTTACCTCCCATAACCATCCCATTCTTTGCTCCCTTGAACACACATACACCTCCACCATATTCACCTCCATCTCAAAACACAATCAATGAAACCCCCAAAATCAACTTTTGCAAACCATTTCATCCCTTCAAAAGAAAGTTTCCACTATAAATCAAAATCAAAATGGTTAACCTACATAGTATTTCAAAAGCAACCCCTTATCCTTGGAGATATTGAGAATTCCGATGCCACAAGGTATAGAGGTGCCTAGATTTGAGAAATATGGGGGGATAGGAGATTCTTGAGGATAAGCTCTTGGCTAAGCTTTTCCCTAGATCCTTGAAGGATATTACCTTAAAAGGGTTTTCCTCATTACCAAACAACTCAATTAATTCATTCAAAGAACTTGTTGAGGCCTTTATAAACCATTTCCAAGTGCATTTGACTCCTATGATGACCTTAGCCGATTTGATGAGATGTAAACAAAAAGATGATCAAAATATTACTAACTTTATTTCATGATATCAATCGCTTTATTCCCAAATCGATGTAAAGATTCTTGGCCCTAACCTTCAAAGTATTTTCATTGAGAACTTGCAAACTAAGATACAATATAAGCTTACCATGATGAATTTTCCCTCCTTTGTACACTTGTGTAATACCCTTCGTGATTATCAAAACTTGGTTAGTAGTCGTGACACAAAATCCACCTCTATCCATCCTGAGAAGTTTGAATCCGCAAACCAAAACAATTATCAACCTTTTAGAAAACTAAATAAAGGATTTCTTCAACTAAATCGCCCTCAACAAAAAAATCAATATGTTGATACTGAAGTGGCTGCTATAAGGAAGATGACTCCTTTCGTATGTGGGGATCTGGCTAGGAAATTCATACCCTTACCTGATACCCTCCATAACATAATGCCATAACTTATCTAACCAAAAATATAATGTCACAACTTTAGAACAAAAAATGATTACCTTGCCTCCCATTAAAACTCCCTATCCCAATAATCCTTTACCTCTGAATTTTAGATCAAATGTTGACTACCATTATCATTGACAAAATGGACATGAAATGTAACATTATAAGTGTCTTAAACATCTTGTGCAAGACCTCATTGATTCTGGTCGACTTTCAATTGGAGGTGTTAATGATCAAGGAAATAAGTTTGTTACTCCTCCTAACCAAAACTTGCAAATCTTTACCAACCCTATACCAAAACATAATATTTCATTTGTCAAAGCTAGTGAAACTTCAAAGAATGATGTGATGAATGTTGACACGGATGATGATAACATGGATACTAATGAACAAGATCCTATGGATAAGGGTATGTGTAGGATCATGATGGGCCAAAACGTGGCGATATGATGGATATGTGGCTAATGACTTTTTTTTTACCCAAAATTATTGAAACGAAAAGGGTTTTTAAAGAATATTCTCAGCTTTCCACCAATATAAATTATGCTTTACTTTGAATTTAATAAACTATTATTATTCATTTTCTATTTGAATTATGAATAAAGTCTTGATTTATAGATTGATTGAAAATAATCTTTAGCTTTCAAACGGTATCACATTTTTTGAATCTGAAACATGCATCAGATTCTATGCTTCACATACTATAGGATTAAAAAAATAAAATTTAATTTCACGAAGTTTTGACCAAGTTAAGGTGGTCAGACATATGAGTTTTTATATTTTTTAAAAGTTGTAATAAAAAAATCATAATTAATTATTTACTTGGAAAAAAAATACAAAAAAATATGCGTCACATCCAGACATGAGTCGTCTACTTATATCTAAAATATTATAAAAAATATTATCATTTTATTGTGGTTAGGGTGGTTAGACGACACCTACTCTCTTTTTTTCCAAAATTTAAGTACTGCATTGAAATTTCAAATTTTCACCAAATAGATTTAAAAAAAAACCTAGTAGTTTAGAAACTACATTCAATTTTCTACAGATTCTATTCTTACATATTTTTGAAATAATATAGATAACTTATTCAAAATTTTATGTCAATTTTCCTAACTTTGATTTTTCTAATTTTTTTGCCACTTAAGGGCCTATTTTTTCCATGATGATCCTACACATACCCATAATAGTCCTATGGATATGGATACTGTTAAAAAGGGTTTAATTGCATTGATCAAAACTCAACCTTGTAAAGGCTGAACTAAAAAGTCTCTTGACATTACTTTCTAATATAAGGACATTATTCAAAATGGGCCTGGTGGTCCTCTTTATATAGCCAACTAAATCAATGATAAGCCCACTAATGGGATATTAATTGATCCCGTTTGTGGAGAGAATGTGATCACTAAAAAATTCTTACTTATGCATGAACCCTATAAAGAAACATATGATAAATCAAAATTATGGATAAAGATGCATAATGGTTTCACTTTCCCTACGATGGGATCGATCACCCATCCCTTATAAATAGGATCAAAAACATTAGATGTATCATTCTCCATCATCTTAACATTAGACAAATTCTATGTGAAGCTTGGTTACCCATGGCTACGCTCCATGGAAGTCATCCCATCAGATGTGCATAAATTCTTAAAGTTCCCCATTGACAATGAAATTTTCACTATACACCATAGTGGCTTTAACCCTTTGTCTTCTCGTGGAAAATTTTCATTAGATTTATTTTTGCCTAAGCCTATGGAACCTATAAAACCTTAAGTAGACTTCTTTCTCAAATCCTATCAAAATTTTAAAGCAAAATGCATAGTGAAACTATCCCTTAAAAACATGCGTCAACCTATGACTGAGCCTACCATCCTTGACGAAACCATGATCCAACCTAAGGACATTCCAAACAACCAAGACCAACCCAAGATAGACCCTTTTCCTATTTGCTATAAAAGACCAAGAGATAACGAAAGCAATCCTATCACACCTCCTAAAATAAAACAAGTTTACAAAGTTAAAGAGAAAGTGGTTGAACAACCTCCCATGGTTCCTTCCGTCACATGGTTCCTTCCATTCCTCCCCTTAGGGAAGAAAATAAACCTATGGTTGATAGACTTGCTCCTACACAAACATAACTTGAAAATTGAACTAAAAGAAATAGAAATGCTAGAGAGTGTAGATCTAGACATCATGCTCTTGCTTGAAGGTTAAGCAAAGAAACAAACAAAGAATCAAAATCCAAACCTGATTGAAGAAATACATAATGAATCTCCCCCTTCTTTGCAACAAAAAGATCCTATACCACAACCGCAATAGGAGCTAAATCCTTCTTTAGACATCATCATTCACCCTCCTGTTGTGATTAACTTGTATGACGATGATGAGGTTGCTAAGATTGATGAAGACGTGCATAAAGAACTTAATACATTGTTTTCCTCTTCTATGAGTTTAAATGGAAAATATCCTAAGAAGAGTGTTGAACTTGGTGACACCCCTAGCTCGGAACTTGCTATTGTCCCTTTGGATAGTTTTCCGCCTTTTGTATATGATGAACATGATTGGGATGTGGACGAACTCCTAAATTTAGGTTGAATTGCATGTGCCTTACTAGTATTTCACATTATTTTCTTTTTCATGTTTCTTTTATGTGATTGTATATGCATAATGTGATCCCCCGTAACATTTTGTTTGATTTTTGTCTCTCTGTTTGTGACATTCCTCTATTTGTACCTACATTCTTCTATATTTCATAAACATTTTACCTTTTCATTTGTCTTGTATTTTCCTTTTGGGGATGACACAAGGCGTTGATACATTTAGGTCTCTTCCATGTTGATCTAAAAGCTTTTTCTTTTATCTTTGTCTTGTGTTTTCCTTTTGGGGATGACACAAGGTGTCGAGACATTTAGGCCTCTTATTGTAGTGTCGAAAAATGTTGTCTATTACATTTTCACACTTGTTTGGGCCCTTGTGAACAAATGAACCTAATTATTCCTTATTTAAGGTGTTTTAAGGTGTTGTACCACAATTTCACTCTAATTTAGGGTTTTCATTAATTAATTGGGCTTCTTTATGCCTTATTTGGCCTTATTTTGCATCCACAAGCCTCATGTAATGCATATTTTTGAGGATAATATTGACACATATGCAATTACCAATCATAAATTAATGTTTTTGGATTGTATGGCCTAGATTTAGTGATCTGGGAATCATGTACGCCACCTTGGGAATATGGGTCCCACCTAATTTTTGGGGCTTTGATCCATATTTCAAGTGTTTTAGACTTATCTCTACCATATTTATGTTCCTTCCCAAAAATGCTAATCTAAGATTGAATCACCCAGATTGGTGTATGAGTCCTAGTAGGCATTAAATTTAGTGTTTCTAACATTTCAGGACTTCATTCAAGCTGCTATAGGTTTTTGGGTGCCTTTTTGTACTTTTCCAATTTTATATTCTATTTTGCATTCATTTCTAGGTCATTTATTGTAGTCTTGCATATCATTAAGTTTCATAATTAGATCTTACATATTACTAGTCTTTTCAAGCCCTAGCTTGGTGATCGTGAACTCCTCTTTAGTCATTAATCATACCCTAGGACACCCTATTACAAATCTCTTCCCTTGATTCCATCATTATATTGAGATCTCTAGGGTTTCCTCAAATGAAAAGGGAAGAAAACTTGTCATTCTATGTCCTAGAAACCATAAAGTGACTATTTTACACCTTTCATTTCCATGTTGACCCAAAATATTTTTCTTTCATCTTTGTCTTTTGTTTTCCTTTTGGGGATGATGCAAGGTGTTGAGACATTTAGGTCTCTTCCATGTTGACTTGAAAGGTTTTTCTTATTTTTTTCTCTCTCTTTGTGTCATTCTTCATTTTCCATGAGTATTTGTGGAATGATGATAGTTTCGAGCTCTCTAAAAATATTGTAGCAAGAACATAATGACCCTAAATCCATGGATCCCTCATGTGTTTGGAGTTTCATTTTGGGGGAAACCCATCTTTCTTTTTTCAAGATGTAGCTTGATTTGGAAACATATGACTTGGCATATAGGGCTTTCCAAATAAGCTCTCATGTCCTTTTTATTGTTAGCATTTATCATTTGCTACTTTAAAGTAATTGCTTAGAGCATGGTGTTTAGCAATTTCTTTAAAGTGGGGACATACATTGGCATTATTATTTTTCAACTCATGTTTCATTGTGTAGTATTCTTACTTCATGCAATGTGTCTTTCTCTCTTTTTGATGATATTGGATGTGATTTCCCTCAAGAGTATGATCTCTCTTAGCATATTATATTCCTCTTAGTGGCTTGATGCAACAAAATGCATCACCTCAATTGTGAATCTTCTATTATTTGATTGGTCCTCTCTTGGAGACATTAGGCACAATGTCCCCTAAGGTAATACCTTACATGAATTAAGTAAAACTCCTTTGAACAAACTTTACATTATAATTTTGATTATATGGCCACCTTGCATAACACACTTTGCGTGCCTATGGAGCCATTTGGTTTATTCACGAGTTTCAAGCATACAAAGCTTTTCTTGACTCATGAAGCTCAAATTTCATTATTCTTTAGTACCTTATCAAAGTTGTTAGGAGGTATAACTTTGGTTTGGTTGAATGGGATGCCAAACTTAGGTATGACTTTCCCATAGCCACTTCCTTTTTTAATGTGAGTGCATACTGACTGTGTGCATATGTGTCTCACCCTTTTGGATACTCACCCGATAGACAAAATTATGTTTTATTTCCTTAGAGTGAGCATGCATTTCTGGACAAATAGTCTAGATCTAATCATCCAAAACATGCGGGACAAACGGTTGAAGCTTGATCCACCTAAACCGTAGATTTTTGGCACCCTATGCACTTCTCTAACTCTTCTAGGGGTTTTCACCTAAAAGGAGAGAGGTAGGGCCAAAAATGATAAAGGGATAATTCAAATTATGTTTCTAAATGGAATGATCTAAATGCAACTAAACTATGAAATTGATCAAATATGAATGCAAAACATAAGAAGCAAGTGATGTTTGAAAACACATTGTGTAATGCAACAATGAACTAGAAATGAATGCAAAACTTAATAGAAATGAACCAAACTGAACGTGTACACTTGAGATATGGATGAGGATTGGAAATAAATTTTGGAATGTTGGTGATGCTAAAATTTAGGCCTGGTGGGACTCATTTTCCATTTTGGACGAATCAGTCCTAATTCTAGGAACTTGTACCGGGGCCCGTTTTGGCCAAATGGGTGTTCGAATCTACAAAAATCTTTAGGAAACAGGTATACTGGGAATTATTTTCTACTCTAGGCTAATTATTCCATTTTGGCTTTTCTAAAAAACTCAAAAATGGAATCTATGGCTTTCAATTTGCTCAATTTGCACCTCTAGGTGTCCCGGTCTGAAACCCTGATTTCTGAAGCTGTAAATGACCTTTTGTGTAAGTTTTAGCCTTCAAAAAGTGGATATTACTTCAACAATTTTTCAAACTAATCTTCAATAATGTCCAAGCCATCCAAGCACCTGAATCTGCAAACACATAATGAAAGAGAAAGAAATGGTGAATGTTAGGGAATAGGGGTTTACCTTGGTCAAACCCCTTTTTAGATAATTAAACCAAAATGATGAAAATATGTAATGAAGTATGAAACAATGGATTTTTTACCTTTCCATGATGATTTAACTTGAATTTTTGAAGCAAAACATGAAGATTCTACCCTTGAATGTTTGAAAAGTGCTACCTTGGTGACTTAGAATGACAAAACCTTAGGTTGCTTGACTTGAGATGGAAGAAAAATGATTAGTGAAGTTATTTTATGATGAATTAGGGTTCATAAGGTTGTATTTATAGGCAATTCACCTTATTTTCTCATAAATTGGACCCCTAAGGCTCATACCTAAAAAATGGCTCAAATGGGACTCATTCACCACTAATGGTGAATGGGTCCCACCTAGATGGGACTAATTTGCCACTAATGGTGAATGGGCCCCATAGGGGCCATTTTTGGTAGTTGGAATGTCGAGAAGTAAGAAAATAAGGTTTATATCATGACTATGTTGGTTATTTGATCAAATTATGCCTCAAGATGCATAATATGGGTTAATAGGGGCCTATTAGTAATGATGTGAATGCTAATTAGGGATTGGGACACATAAATCAATGTGAAAGTGTGATTAAATATAGTTTACAACACTAAAATGAGGTCCACATAGCCTAGGAAGGCACGAGAACCACTGTGAATGTGTAAGACACATTACAAAACTAGTTTATCATTAAGTTTATTTCAAAAACCTTCTAGATTTATGTAATAATATTATTAAACACATTTTATATTGTTGAGTTAGGGAGAAATAGGTTCATTATGTCTAGAAAAGCATGAAATTCCTTTACAAGAAGTCATTAAGAGAATGTTATTCAATTTGCAAGGGTCAAAGACCTAGTGTGGATGCATAAAATTCCTCACAACACTAGATTAAGACCTCATTAAGTCCAATTAATCATGAATTGTTCTCATGTCAAGCAAAGGGTACTTTTTTCTACAACACATTTAGCCCCCACTTTAGTGAGAGGATGAAATTGCTTCAAACTCACACTAATGTAGACATTCAAGAGAGATCCTCATGTAAAAATGCAGATGACAAAGAATGAAAAGGATGAAGGAGGTAGCCAAACCGCCAGGATCAAAGATCCTAAGTCAGACCATCAAGATACAAAATCATGCAATTTGGAAATAATTAAGAGAAATGAAAGTGAGGTAGATCAAGCTTCGATTGTTTGTCTAGCCAGTTGTGGATCAAATCTAGGCTTCTTTGTTTTGGAAAGGAAATGTGTACTCACTCTGGGGTGATGGAACTTCTTGGTTGTCCACTGGGTGAGAAGGCCCAAAAGTATACTCACTATGGGGCCACGAAACTTCTAGCTATCTACGAGGTGAGAAATCCCAAAAAGTATACTCACTCTGGGGCCACGAAACTTCTGGTGGTCTGCGAGGTGAGAAATCCCAAAAGGTAAGATACATATGCTAGTTGGTATGCACTCGCAAACACAAAGGTAGCTATGGGGAAAGTTATGCCACTAGATGGGCTTCCCTCTCAACCATATCAAAGTTATACCTCCTGATAACTTTAATAAGGCACCACAAAGGAGAATGGTTTTCAAGCTCCATGAAGTAAGCAAAACTTCATATGCTTGACACTCATAGACATTGTTAATGCAAAATAGTGTAAAGATTGTTCAAAGGTATTTTTCTTTATTTGTGCAAGGTCTCATCTTAGGGAACATCATTCTTAATGTCTCCAACAGAGGATAAGTCAAAAGAATTATCACACTCTTGGAGGGAATCAAGCCCAATGACTCCACCAAGAAAAGGACACATTGCAAGAAGAAATAAATCACACAATGAAATGTGAGTGGTGATGTATGCCCCCACTTTAAAGCAGTTGTGAGCACCCATACTGTGAGAAATTTCTTTAAAGTAGAAGGAGACATGAGAGGTTACTCAGAAAGCCCTATGCCAAGTCATACATTTCTGAGAAGCTACATCATGAAAAAGAGAAGTATGTCACATGCGAGTCAATCTTAAGACATGTCATCCACATCCCAAGCTTGCTCTTATATGTCCATGAAAGGTTAACGACTAGTCAAAAGAGATAACGACAAGTGACATATGATGACAAGGCTATCAAACCCCTTGCCCCCACTTAGTGTAGGACAAAGGTGAGCCTGGAGTGGATGAAAGTGAGTTTCAAGTAAAGGAATTAGGTGCTCCCACACAAGGAAGAGCACCACACTTCTTGAGAGGTTGAATGTTATTGTTGTGCAAACTCTTTGATAAAAGTGGAGATAAGTATGATATGTCAAATTTGTTCATGTGTGCAATGCATCCATGTGTAGGAGGAAGGTTGTAACTGATACCATAACAATCTTCTGAGTTAGATTAAGGAGTTTTTGTGTGGAAAGGATTGGTTACTTTACAAGAATACAAATCCTTTTTATGTGTCATTGCTTCATGAGGGATGGGAGTTATATTTCCCCCATCACCACCATGGGGTGATTTGGTAGAACTAAGTTGAGTGAATGGAACACAAGGTTGTTTGGGTTGATATTGGGATATTGCACACTCTCCCATGAATGTAGGTGTGAAACTCCAATCACTACTAGAACTTGTGTCTGAAAATGAATCGTTTGTATATGACTCTTTGGACCATGAGGGTGATATTTTGGAAATGTTATGGAAAGGAGGTGTAGAACCTTATAACTCCCAAGTATCACAAAAGAGTTTTTTTGTAGGTGAATATTTAGGACCAACTTGTATAGGTTCAAGTTTTGATCTAGGAATTAAAGGATTAGGGGAGTTGGAAGTGTTGTGATCCATTGATGTATAGCTTCACTCATCCGCATCAATCATGTATATCTTGTTGTTGTATTCAAACTTCATGACATGGTGAAGGGTAGATGGTATTCCTTTCATAGCATGAATCCATGGTCTCCCTAGGATAAGATTGTATGGAAGGGGTCCTTGGATGACATGAATAGAGGTAGGCAACACTACAGGTCTGACCTCAATAGGTAATACGATCATCCCAAGTGGTTTCCTATGAACATTGTCAAAGCCATGAATATGAACATCATTAATTTGAATGAGCTTTTTTTCCATGCCAATTTTGTGTAGGAGGTCCATGCTACAAACATTAATTGCCGATCCATTGTCGATGAGAGTGTGCCTAATTAAAGTCTCATTAATGATCACCTTTATCATCAAGGGATCTTTTTTGTGTTGACTCGCAAGTGGAGGTAATTCATGTATAGGGAATGTGATTTCTGATTGGGTGGCTTGTATGGGATGAGGGGAGGATGTTACATGATTCAGTTTTATGTAAGATTGGATCTCTTCCTTCTGTATTTCCAACATTTCATGGAAGAGAAGTTTGACAATTGGTGAAAGTTGAATGAGCTCCCATACATATATATGAGCAAGATTCTTTTTAAGATCTTCAACAATAGGAAAATTTTGAGGAAAAGGTAATGGTGTAGGAGTGTTGTGTCATCCTCTAGATGTTTGAGCTACTAAGTTACAACTTAGCAGCTGAAAAACATTGCTATGAGTAGATTGCATTATGGATTTCAAGATATCTGAATTTTTTTTATGTTTTTCACTAATGGAAGTTGATTTAGGAATCTCACTAATTAAAGGAGATCCCACTTGTGTCGTCATAACCTCAAATTTTTTGTCTTGATTGGCATGATATGTTGGTGAAGGGGATTCTAATGCCACTTGAGTATCCTTATCTAGGGAAGGTTTAGTGGTTGAAGGATATGTGTCAATGTTCAAATGTTTGTGCACCATGATATTCTCCCTAGGAGGAGAGTTTTTAGGAGAACAACAAGCCAAATGTTTGTGACATTCATATGTTGGTTCTTCTAAAAGGAATTCATCACATGTAGGGGAATGATTAGTGGTTGAAGATTGGTTTTCAAGAGGGGTTTCCATAGGTGAATGGGGACAACTAAGATATTCATGACCTTCATTGATTGTGTTGTCTAACATCAAAATATCTACTTCACAACTAGGAGAGATACTAGAGGAAGACAAAATGTTGTTGTCGTGATCATCTAAGGTTGTGTGATGTTGGTTGTGAATTTCTTGTCCACTAAGAGAGGTAAAAGGAGAGAAACAACTAGGATTCTCAACACAATCATTAATTGATTCTTCTACTAAAATATCTTCATCACCAAGAGGAGAGATATTATGAGAAGAACAAGTATGATCGTTAGGAATAGCCCAAGTTGTAGTCCCTTTCACTAAAACACTCTCATGGGGAGGGGATATGAAATGTTTCTTAACATGTTTACATATTTAAGGTACTAGGATTGTTTGAATAAGAATGAAAAGCACATGTAACCATTTAATGCAATGTTTCAACAATATGAACAATGTATATGCAAAGGTACAAAACATTCTTATCCAATATATGCAAGATTTGAAGAATGCAAACAATGTACATGCAAGAATAAAAAGAATTTTCAACAAACTTATGCAAAGTTTTAGGAATAGAAACATTATATATGCAAAAGTGAAAAGTAATTTTATTGATGTTATGAAAAATTGTATAAATGGAAGCATTTTCATATGTAAAAATGTTTGTAATTGAAGTGATTTGAAGAATGAGTAATCTAGAATGATGTTTTTGAGCTAAATAAATAAAACAAATGTTCCAAAAACTTTCCAAACTTATACTATATGATCCTATGAGGCTTATGAAACAAAAAAATGAGGTTTCTAGTGTAGTATCAAACCGTCAAAAATTTGGACAGGGACTGATTCGCCCAGTATGGAGAATGAGTCCCAGTACTGGTTTATTGCAAAATTTTTAGAAATTTTGAGGTTTTTTATGTGTTTAATGTTGTAAGATGTAAACCTAAGATGGAGATACAAATTAACCAAAGAAAATATAATTCAAATTCAATGCAAGGTAGGATTAGGATGAAAATGGACTCCAAATCAGAAAATAAGATGCTCAAAAAGTAGGTTCACCAAAATGAACCATAGATTTTTGGCACCCTATTCACTTCTCTAACCCTTCTAGTTTTTTTCAACTAAAAGGAGAGAGGTAGGTCTAAAAATGCTAAAGGGTTCATTCAAATTATGTTATGTATGATGTTGTATGAGATAAATGGAATGATATAAATGCAACTAAAACATGAAATTGATCAAATATGAATGCAAAACCTAAGAAGCAAGTGATGTTTGAAAACACGTTGTGTAATGCAACAATGAACTAGAAATGAATGCAAAACTTAACAGAAATAAACCAAAATTAAAGTGTGCACCTGAGATATGGATGAGGACTAGAAATGACATCTAGAATGTTGCTGATGCTAAAACTTAGGCCTAGTGGGACTCATTCGCCATACTAGATGAATCAGTCCCAGTTCTGAAAAAATGTACCGGGGCCCGTTTTGGCCAAATGGGTATCTGAATCTCCAAAAATCTTAAGGAAATAGGTATAGTGGGACTCATTCACCACTCTAGGTGAATTATTCCATTCTGGATTTTTTGAAAACTCAAAAATGGAATCTGTGGCTTTTGGTCTGCTCAATTGCACCTCTAGGTGTCCTAGTCTGAAACCCTGATTTTTGAAGTTGTAAATGACATTTGTGTAAGTTTTGGCCTTCAAAATGTGGATGTGACTTCAAAAAAATTGAAACCTAATCTTTAATAATGTCTAATCCATCCAAGCATCTAAATCTACAAACACATAATTAAAGAGAAAGAAATGGTGAATGTTAGGGCATAGGGGTTTGCCTTGGACAAACCCCTTTTTAGGTAATTAAACCAAAATGATGAAAAGATGTAATGAAGCATGAAACAATGGATTTTTTAACTTTCCATGATGATTGAACTTGAATGTCTGCAACAAAACATGAAGATTTTCCCTTGAATGTCTGAAAAGTGCTACCTTGGTGACTTAGAATGATAAAACCCTAGCTTGCTTGACTTGAGATGCAAGAAAAATGATGAGTGAATTTATGTTATGATGAATTGGGGTTTAGAAGGTTGTATTTATAGGAAATTCACCTTATTTTCTCGTAAATTAGACCCCAAGGCCGACATGAAGAAAAATTGAATAAAATCCCTAAATTTTCCTGCTCATACCCTAAAAATGGCTCAAATGGGACTCATTCGCCACTAATGGCAAATGGGTCCCATAGGGGCCATTTTTGCTAGCTGGAATGCCAAGAAGTAAGAAAATCAGGTTTATATGATGACTATGCTGGTTATTTGATCAAATTATGCCTCGAGATACATAATATCGGTTAATATGGGACTATTAGTAATGATGTGAATGTTAATTAGGGCTTAGGAAAAATAAATCAATGTGAAAGTGTGATTAAATACACTTTACAACACTAAAATGAGGTCCACATAGCCTAGGAAGGCACAAGAACCACTGTGAATGTGCAAGGCACATTACAACACTAGTTTATCATTAAGTTTATTTCAAAAAACTTCTAGATTGATGTAATAATATTATTAAACACATTTTATAATGTTGAGTTAGGGAGAAATAGGTTCTTTAAGTCTAGAAAAGTGTGGAAGTCCTTTACAAGAGTTTAGAACACCTTAACAAAACGTCATTAAGAGCATGCTATTCAATTTGCAAGGGTCCAGGACCTAGTGTGGACCAATAAAATGCCTCACAACACTAGATTAAGACCTCATTAATTCCAATTAATCATGAATTATTCTCATGTCAAGAAAAGGGTACTTTTTTCTACAACAAACTACCCATTTTGTTTTATTTTTATTTTTCTTTGTCTTTGGTAGTGCATACTTCTTATCATTTTCATGTGTGTCCTTTTGTGCCTATATTGGTTTTCCATAAGATCTTGATCCTAAGGGCTTGCACAAACCTCTTGATTGTTTCCATCCTATTTTATTAGCATTGGTACATTTGGACCCCTCTTGATGCGATCTTGTCTACTTTAGTGTGAGTTTGAATCAAGTTCATCCTCTCAATAAAGTGGGGGCTAAATGTAGTCTAGAAAAATGTATCCCTTTATATTTTCACACTTGTTTGGGCCCTTGTTTCATGCCATAAAAATTTACGGCATGAAAACCCAATTTTTTTTTTTTTAACAACACAAGTGTAAAACCTACACATACCCATCATACTAGTTTACATCACACAACTTCAACAATGTGCACAATGGTTGATAATACTATATTGGAAGAGGAACAACTCAAGATTTATCAAACTATAGAATCTTGTTGACTGACTCACCTAAGCCAATTTTTATATATGGTTGACTAACAAAATCACTAAGTTTTATCCAGTAAACCTCATAATCCAAAAAAAATATGTTATTCTCGTGAATGGGCTAGCACATGTATTTTCATTACTAGACAAGTTTTAATCCAACTCCTAGCACATTTAGAAATCACTTATTTCATTTATACCATATCGACTATTTTATTTATAAGAATTTATATGATTTAATTTAAGACTTTTATGGAGGACACACTAAATCTAATTGGGGTAATTTTAATAAAAAATTATATTTAAAAATAATCTTTTTAATTTTAATCTATGTCCAGTGATAATATTACTTTATCAATAAGGGTATTCAAGAAACAAGGTTTAGTTTTGAGGACCTATTTAATAAAACATATTAATTAACCTTTGTCGCTATACTCAAATGACTTAATGTCTATAAGATAATATATTCAACAAAATTATTAATTCAAATTTGTTGAATATATTATCTTATAGACACTAAGTCATTTGAGTATAGCGACAAAGGTTAATTAATATGTTTTATTAAATAGGTCCTCAAAACTGAACCTTATTTCTTGAATACCCTTATTGATAAAGTAATATTATCACTGGACATAGATTAAAATTAAAAAGATTATTTTTAAATATAAGTTTTATTAAAATTATATTTAGTGTGTCCTCCATAAAAGTCTTAAATTAAATCATAAACTCTTATAAATAAAATATTGGTATGTATAAATGTAAGTGATTTCTAAATGTGCTTGATGAAAATACATGTGCTATATATATATATATATATATATATATATATATATATATATATATATATATGTATATGTATGTATATATATATATATATATATATATATATATATATATATATATATATATATATATATATATATATATATATGGATTATGAGGTTTACTGGATAGAACTTAGTGATTTTGTTAGTCAAGCATATATAAAAATTGGCCTAGGTGAGTTAGTCAACAAGATTCTATAGTTTGATAAATCTTGAGTTGTTCCTCTTCCAATATAGTATTATCAACCATTGTGCATATTGTTGAAGTTGTGTGATGTAAACTGGTGTGATGGGTATGTGTTAGGTTTTACACTTATGTAGTTAAAAAAAAAAAAAGGGTTTTCATGCCGTAAATTTTTATGGCATGACACTAAAATTATGTGTAGTTGTTGTCATGTATTGGTAAATTTGTAAATAAATGACATGTGAGACTACTTGATTGTTATGTGAGAAAGGAAGTGACAGATAAAATTGAGACTACTAGTCTTGAGACATGAATTAATATTAAAATGAAAATAATTTTCTAACATCATGAGTGATGTTTATGATACAAAAGAGAACCTTGAAGGGTGTCCAAGGATGTTAATTTGTTTAGATATATGTTGGTGTAATTTTTAATTGAGAATGTTAACTACATGGATGACTACTAACATTTGTTATATTTTGACTATATCAGATAAATGCTTTATGATGAGAAATTTTATTCTAAGTATTTAGATGTTTGATTCATGCAAGGAATACCTTTAATGTGTGCTTATAGATGCATGTGGGATTATCTCATCAAGAAAACAAGATAATTAATATGTTCAATAGATTTATGTGCATTGCTATATAAAGATTATGTTTTACACTTTAACGACTTCCAGGAGGAAGTCTAAGCTAAGGGGAGGGGGATGTAAGACCCTACTTTGCATATGATTAATACTAAACCTAATTTGTTATATATTTTCGTAAATAGATGGTAAGTTCTACTGCGACCAATAAAAAAATGTGATTGGGTGACCATATTCTTGTAATTTGTTTCAATGCCACTATCATGAAGGCGTTAGGGACTCATAAATTGGGAATATGAATTAAAATTGTAAATGGAATTGTTGTACAATTAAATCTTGTTTAGCTATCAATTTAATATGATATAAGATTGTTCTTACGATTGCATTGGTAATGTGCAGGAAAGTAGAGTGCCAGTACAAGGAGGAAAAAAACCATTGAGTAGATCAGATGACATCTTCTTGTGGCCACAAATTTGACCCCTTCCGAGGCTTGAAAAGATATTAAGCTAATATATTTGTAGAGTAAGGAGGTGAGGGTTAATGTAAAAGGGATAGTTTGTATTTTGGGTTGAGAGGTTATTTATTTGTGTATCAGAACGTCTATCCTTGTAGGGAATACATACTCCTAGCGATGAATTCAATGTTTGTTGAAAATTTATGAAGGGGATCGATTTGGTATTCAGAAGTCAAATTACAATGGTGAAGATAATTGCAACTCAGTTAAGGAGATATTAATATATATTCGCCCAAGCATTCTGCCCGAAAGCAGCAATCTCCTGCGTATAAATACGGGTGATTAGATCCTGATTACATCTATAAATTGAAATGCGTCCATCTAAGAATAAATAAAAGTTGGTTACGCTTCATAAATGATGTCTTTCTCATAACATTTTCTACCCTCACACTCCCTCACGAATGGTAGTCAAAAAGTTGAGTACTAAAGATATACTTATAAATAAATAAATTCTAAAAGAAGAGAGACTTAACTCTCTTTATTTACATAGATCACATGTATAAGCATTTTTTCTTTTTCCTTATAAATGTTCTCTTCTATGTCTACCTACATTCCTTAATTTATATTTTATATCTATGAGAAAAAAAAGAAGTGAAGTTCAAACATGTTCTTTTAAGAATAAAATAAACAAATGAATATAGTAAGAAATCTAGATTATATATGTATTTATTTAATTATAAGAATAACCATAATGAAGTATATATATAAATATTTATTCATTTATTCATATTTATATTTTATACATGTATTTATTTAATTATAGAAATAATCATATAATGAAGTATTTATATTTATATAAATATTTATTTATTCATTCATATTTAAATCTTGAATTATTATTGTTTGAAAATAAGAGAATTAATAAATTATTATGTATATAATGTGTACATAATATTTACTCTCTCTCTCTCTCACACATATATAGATAGATAGATATTTGCATTAATAGCATAAAAGTTACGATTAGAAAGCAATAGATGGGTATTGTTGTAATGGTACAATTAGTTTTGTTATTTCTATTGTTTATATTTGAATAGAAATGTAGCCCCTCACGATCCTATTATCCAGTTGGGTGGGTTATTGGAGTCTAAATAGACAATGAGCTCAATAATTTAATTTAAATACTATTAATCCATTTTCTCATACATTACATATCTCAATTAAAATAGTAAGTAGGGTTGAAACCTAATAGTGTAAAAGGAGTTCAAGTCAAGTTAGTATATCAAGAGAGTTGTGATCTTCGGTTGAATTAGGGCATTACAGGTTCATAGGTCAAAGAACAAAAGAAAAAGGGGTTAAGTAATACTATTACTATCGATTGAATGGCTAGCTAATAACCGTCCAATTGGTTGTTTGAACCCTCGTGAATGTTTGGATTTAATAGTAAGTTTTTTTTTGAATAAAGAACAATAAAGTATCGTGAAGGGATAATTATGGTTTGACAAAATGTTCTAATGTGGATAGCTAACAATATTATTATTAGGGCTAGGTTGTGATTCTATTCTTGTTAAAATTCTAAGCTATGAATAAATAAATGCATTGTTATCTTGGGGAAAATAATCCATGTGATAATTTTACTAATGTATTAAATTGAATGTTTCCTTGGTGGTACAATTGCTTTTAATGGAATGGCAAGCAACCTATCATTCTTGTGGGATCTGTTGTACACTCGTAGGAAATATTGGAGTGTATGTTCATATAGAGGAATTGAACCTTACTTAGCCCATGTAATAACTACCTTAACTAATGATTTTGTGAAAAATAAAAAATTGTTACTTTTTTTCTAATGAAAATTTTGGGCATGACTCCTTGTACACTAAGTGGACATAATTGTGCCTTATTTAGGGTGTTATAAATTTTTTCTTACACTTTCACACTAATCTAGGGTTTTCATTAATAAATTGGGCTTCTTTATGATTTAATTGGCCTTATTTTGCATCCACAAGCCTTAATTAATGCATCTTTCAAAGGATAATCCCAACACATATGTAATGACCACTCATAAATTAATGTTTTTGGATTATATGGGCTAGATTTAGTTATTTGGGACTCATACATCACCTTGGGCATATGGGTCCCACCTAAGTTTCGGGGCCCTAGTCTTGATTTTGCATGAATGTAAGCATTTCTTAAAAAATGTGTCCTAAAGCCTAGCCTAATGGGACTCATATGCAAATTTTGGTGTATGAGTCTTGTGTGGCTTAAACCTAAATTAAATTCAAATTCTTGATGGGATTTTATTCTCCTAGATCTGATGTTGGCTTAGAGTGTTGTAATTTTTGGAAATTTGGCATAAATAAGTATAAATACAAGGTTATTTCATTCTTTTTTCTCTTAGTAAGTTGAATAAGAATCCTTATAGAAAATTTAAGTTTACAAGATAATTAAACAGTCTACAAGAGCATTCAAGAGCCTTCAAGAGTTGATTATCAATTATTTTTGGAGCTTTATTCAAGTATCAAGCATCATGTCAAAGTCATCATGCATCATGTTTGTTTTTGAGCTAACATTTGTGATACAGTAGGGTTTCATGATTCAAGCAAGAATTCAAATCAAGATCCATATCATTCAAGAAAGTGTCAAGATCTACATCCATTGTAGCCATTACATACAAGATTTCAACCCTTTGCTCCTAGGGTTTGGTGAGTTGCAACATTGTTTACTTTTTCATTCATCATTCCTTCATTCTATTTCATTTCATTTCAAGGTTTGATTACCAAAATGGGGTTTGACGAACGCAAACCCCTTTCCATTAACAAAAAACATTTTCCCCTCTCTTTAGTGTGTGATTTGCAGGTCTAGGTTCAAGACAGATTGAAGAGCAAGATTGGAAGGAATTTTTCAAGTATATAAAGTTTTCAAAGTTATCTTGTTTAGAAGAGCATTAGAAGGAATCTACAAAGAAAAATTCAACAATTCAGATTTGGAAATCAAGTTGAGAAGATAGAACATAGATTGAATCTGAGCAGATTTAGATCTTGATTCTTTTAAAAGGCCAAACTTGACTAATACACCACTTTTAGCGTATGAATCCTAGTACAATGGATCTTCCAGTTTTCAAGTATTCCAAACTTGTCTCTACCAATTTTTTGTTCCTTCAAAAAGACCCTAATTTGGGACTAAATCACCCATCCTAGTGTGCATTAAATTTAGCATTTCTAGCATTTTAGGTCTTCATTCAAGCTACTACAAGTTTCTAGGTGCCCCTCTATGTTTCTCCAATTTTCAATTATGATTTACATTCATTTCTAGGTCATTTATTGTAGTCTTACATATCATTAAGTATTACATGTTACTTGTATTTGAAAGGATTAGGTTGGTGGTAAACCCCTCTCTAGTCATTAATCACACCCTAAGATAACATTTAGAAGATCTATTTCCTTCATTCCATCTTAGGATTGAGATTTGTAGGGTTGCCTTGAATGAAACTTGAAGGAAATAGGTGAAATAGGTCCTAACCCTAGCGTTCCATCTCCCAAAATATTTGGAGCATCTACCTTCCCTATTTCTTATGTTTCACTGATATGATTATTTCCTTTGCTCTAGTACTTACAATATTAATTCATAGTAAGAATTTTTTTCAAAAAGGATGTGATCTTTGAGCATTAGATTTTATTTTGAAACCATTAGAATTTCAAATTGGAGTTTGTGGGGTTCTTTGTTAGAAACCAAGATCAAACATGCAAACCAAAAAACCTTTCATAGAAGAGAAAAATAGAAAAAAACAAGAGCTTTGCATGAAGATGTGCAAATAATATTATTCAGGAATTCAATAATTACATGAGATAATTTTCTTTATAAAAGCAATGTATGCATAACCCTAATCTTATCTTGAGCAACAAGATGACAACTATAACCTAGGAATTAAAATATTACCTAAGCAAACTTATGCAAGTGTAATTAAATAATTAATTACACCAACATTCTTTACTCAAAGAAATATGGATTTGCATCAATATTAAGGGCACTCCAATATGTTTTTTATTCCATCTAAGAAATTATAGTGGTTATTTATGAATCACCAACATCTGTTTGTCATGATTTCTAAGGAAGAAGGGCCAATGATTAGATTGAAAGCCTTAGTGGTACAAAACTAGATGCTTCAAACATTTTTTCATTCCTCTTAGAAAATGAGACAATAGATTTAGACAAAGGCTCTACCTATGATAAAACTCTTGTTTTTTCATGGATTCAATAATTCTTAGGTTACTTTAGTTGTGAAGGCATTATAGAAAGTAATTAATGATATAATTAAGTGCTTAGTGAAGTAAAATTGATCATTAGATGATACATTTTTCTTTTTATATAGTCAAAATTATTATTAATGATTTAAGCAACTTCTTCCCTATGGACCAATAGATATTTATTTGTAAGAGAAAATTTTATATTAGCATTTTAAATTTACTAGATTAAATATTAGAGTAAGCTTCATGCATTCTTTATAAAAATTTATGGTATTTTTTTGCACTCATTGATTGAATTTATTAGAGATGGTGGAGTGAGTGGGAGCTAAACATTTTCCATATAGAATAGGATCAAGTATGTGTAAAAGGGA
The DNA here is from genome assembly GCA_007258455.2 of Sequoia sempervirens. Classification (NCBI taxonomy): domain Eukaryota; kingdom Viridiplantae; phylum Streptophyta; class Pinopsida; order Cupressales; family Cupressaceae; genus Sequoia; species Sequoia sempervirens. The sequence goes on along the minus strand of VDFB02105594.1, from coordinate 45,690 downwards.
ATTTTTCCTATTATTCAAAGAGTAATATATTGTAATTTTACTAAAGTTGGTAGTAATAAGAGCTCAACAATTTTTAGTTATAATTATCAAATTTAACATTTTAAATTCTTTCTAATGATAAATATTTTTTCATACCAATAGAATGCATATCAAGAAGTTCCGAATGGAAGAAGTCAACAACCAGTGCCTGCAAACCATATCAAGTAAATAATAATTAATTTTTTAAATTTTTTTTATTATTGAATCATATTGATTTCTATTTTCTATCAATTATAATAATTAGTTTCCCATTTTACCCACTTATTTTTATAAGATATAAAAATAGTAATGTTTTGTATATATAAATCTTATTCATGACTATGGTATACACATGTTTAAATTTTATTGTATAAAGAACATTTAATAGTTAAAAAATAATTATGGAGCATACATATTTTTTAAATTAAATATGTTAAGTTGATCAAATATATTTTAAAAGATTTTTTTTTTTAATTTTCAAAGGTTTTTAATTTTTACAATTAAGAGTCATTAATCATTCAAATAAACATGAGTTGCGATTGTATTTTATATTTTCAAATAAAAATAATAATTATATTGAGAGATGTCTAGTGCATGTGATTGTTGTGGAAGATATTTCATTCATTATATTAATAAACATATTAACTAAATTATTTAACTTAATTTCAAATATACTTATTAATGTGAAAATAATATTAAAGTTGTCAAGTATATTATTTAATAATAAAAGAACAAATAATCATATAATTTTTAAGAACCTAAATATTAGAAATACTACACATACCATAATTATCTAATAAGATGTATTTACAAAGAACCAAAATATACAAGGGCTTTGTATGAGCTGGAGTCCCTACTTTAAGCAGGTTTGGGTGTAGGGAAAACAATATTATCAGTATTTTGGAGTTGGTCTTTGATCACTACTTTTTGGTTTTTTCTATTGTCTTCACCATTGGAAGTTTGACTTGGACAAGATTCTGAGCAGGTGAATATAGCTCTTACGTCTGTTTTGTAGGTATGTCAACCTAGCATGTATGAAGAGGCCAAGGAAAATCCTCCATGGTATGCTGCAATGAAGGTGAAGTTTGATACCTTCTTATAAATCAATATTTGGGTGCTGTTAGAATTACCAAAAGATAGAAATCTCATTGGTTGCAAATGGTTTTATAGAGTGAAGTGTAATTAGATGGTTATTAGGACAAGTACAAAACCTTGAATGCTAAAGGACATGCTCAATAGGGTTGGTTCTCTTCATTTCAACGTAGTTTGGATTGAAGGTATATCAAATAGACGTCAGAAGTGCCTTCTTGAATGGAGATTTGGTAGAGGTTTACTTAGTTCAACAAGAAGAATTCCAGGTTTAGAGAAAGAGCATCTTGCTTGCAGATTAATTACTTGTATAGACAAGGAGGCTCCTCAAGCCTAATATATCAAGACTGGCCAACATCTTAAGAGATTTAGGATTGAAGAGAAAATTTTCAAATCCCAATCTCTACAAAAAATGTAGTGATGATGCCACAATAATCCTAATTTTCCATGTCTTATGACCTTTCCATCATCAGTAGTTTGTGAACACTGATATTTGTTCTATTTTTGACATGAAAAATTTAATCCTATATTATTGTCTAGGTCAATTATTTTGACAACTTGATCATGCTTTTTTTGTATCACAAGCCTAAGTATGACAAAATTCTTAACTTACATTGATTTTGTCACTGGTCAAGAACCAATGTATTCTCAATTGGCAGGAAATATAATTCATCTTATCACCACTGAGCCAGATGTATGTTTTATCTTTTCCTACTTATGTCTAAGCCAAAAGGAGAACACTGCCAAGTTGCAAAATGAGTTATTTCATAGCCTAAAGGAACACTTGAATTTGACATTTGATACCAAGTATTTGTAGATTTCATACTAAATTGGAAAATATGAATTGGGAATGGGTACTTGGGCATGTAAAAATATGTAATGAAATAATGCTAAAATCCATAGAAACATAGACAGACAAACCATATAGAGACTCCAAAAGATATAATAGTACTTTTTTCCTATCAATAATATGATAGATGTGTAGAGAAGTTGATTGTTCATATTTAAATTGCACCACATTAGTTTTGATGGATTTGAACCGATTCCATCACAATTTTTTCAAACAAAATGACTTTCAAGTTTAAGATGATTATGTAAAACACATTGTTGCCAGGAAATTCCATTATAAAAACATGGACACCATGTATTTAGTGGGGAAGTATCCCTCAACCAATGCTACATCATTTGGCATTCTTGTTTTTAGTCTATTAAATTTTCCAAGAGAAATATCAAAATTTAATGCAATCTTCTTTATACCAGATACCAAAGGACAAAATGCTATTATTAATTTCTAAACAACTTCATCTTCCAAAGCTTGCTTGTAAAAGATGCTAACCCTTTGATTCAAGGGGAATATAGCATAAGCCATGTTGACTATAGATGTAAAGAATTGAATCAAAATCTAGCCTCTCCAGTAGTGATAACATCCATCCCCTCTTGTATCAGAAGCATCTCCATAGGTTGACCATTTTGTCTTCCAATATTTTTGAAACAAAATAGATTCTTTAGTAGGAAAGAGGAAGACAACAATCTGTATGTAGATGAAGCCATTCTAGAGAGGGCATCATTGCTATTTTCTCACACCAGAAAGATGTTTTTATTTCACCAAACCATATTAAAACTAGATGAACTATAAAAGTCAAGTAATTATTTTGTGCAAAATAAGTACTTGTGTCAAGCTAAAAATCCCTTTTTAGTTGGGTGGAGGTGTGACAACTTTGTCTCATTTGATAATTTCTATGATGCAATTGTCCATGGCAAGTGTAAATGTTCCTTGTAATTGAAATTTGTGTAGCATGAACATCACTGCAGACATGTCTTTTTTGTAATTTAGAAAGGGTATTGTTGCAAGTTGAGGGAAGTTGTTTTTTAGAAATTTTTTGTGTAGGTAATAGTCCAGATCTTTGTCCATTGTATTAGCTATAAGAAATGTCACAATTAAGTTTCTTCTTTTCAATATATGGAAAACAAAACCAGTACAAATTAAAAAAACATGATTTTAAATATAATAAATAAATTCACAGACTTTTTGGCATATTCAAAATTTTGAGAAAGAAGAGCATTTTTAAATGCTAGATAGGAAGAGGTAAAAACTAGACCCAAAAAATGTTAGGATTAACTTTTTTCCTTGTTTCCCATTGTAAAACTAGAAACTTATAAATTATAGGAATTTGATTGTTAGGAAAAGGGATTGGTAGCTATTGATTCCAAAAGATTTAAGCGACTTATGCATGACACATACATCCACCATCCATCTTGCATCTAGATGCTAAAGTTTTTCATCTTAACAACCATGAGAGGATATATTAGCAATCATATAAAAGATGCCAAAAACTTTCTAGCAAAACTTTGATAATGAATGTTTTCTACCTCTAAGGAAGGGAAACATATATTCAATAAAAAATTATCTATAATGCATAATCCTAAGTTTGTTGGGAAGATATTCAATATTTTTAAGGAATCAAGTGGTTGAATTGAATACAGTATTTGAAAGGTCAAGAAGGTCGATAAATCTCACACAAAATTCAAACTATCAATTTTGATCTATAGCAGGGTATTTTTGAGTTTCATAGACCTTAGAAAGGATTCATTTTGCTGCCACTATGATGGGAGGTCAGCAATTTGATAACTTTAAAGCCCTAAATTTGAAAGGACGCATAATATTTTTGTAGGAAAAAATTTCTACATGTCGAATACCACAAAAGGATATCAGGAGACCACATTCACTTGAGACATTGTCCCAAACAATCCATTATTTTGTCTATGCTACCGCATGTCCAACAACATATTTATTTGTAGCCTCTTGACAGCAGAGTTCTATCAAAATTGTGTATTCCAAATATGTTTCCATCATGTGTTCTAAGCATCTAGAAAGCAAAGAACATGATCAAACAAGCATCTCCAAATAGAGCACCACTCTAGACTACAAGCATGTAGGTTGCAACAAAACAACTAACAAAGTTAGTAAAGAAAACTACTACCAACCAAATAGGTTAAGACCAAGACACCAACTAGATCAAGAAAATCACTTGGAAAAAAATTGAAGTTATCATGGACTCCAAAACCAATATGATTTTTTAGAGTAGAAAATTTGAATAGCAGAATCAAATAGATAATAAAGGTGGACCTAAAAACAAATAGATTATTCTTTGGGACCAATTTTGTGCTACTACAGAACAACCAATTTAGTTGGAAAAAAGCAGGGGGAGCCCACCTTGCATTCCCCCCCCTCAAGTCACCACACTCCCCTCCGCTCACCACTCTCCCTTCCTCACTCACCACTCTTTGAGCACTAGTGGTTTCAAGCCAAGAACTCAGATACACTCACATGCACATGACTTCTAATGGGGTAGCTTTGGAGCGAGAGATTATAAACGTAACATGCCAACATGATAGTAGAGGTAGGTGGTGGCCCCCTAATCATGCTTGGATAAAGCATGAACTAGTTTTTCTTTCATTTTCTTTCATTATTAATGTTATTTAGCTGCTAGCCTCAACAAGTCACAACCTTACTGCTCTTTGAGATAGGTACAAAGATGATTAAATGTGTGGAAAATTGATCATAACATGCACACATATTTAAAGAGGAAGAACCGATAGGTTGAATGGGGTCATTATAGATGCCAATAGCTCAATAATACTATTCAAATGGTTAAAATACTTGACAAGATATCTTTATTACTGCCAATGTTAAAACACAACCAAGATGTAAATTGTCATAAAGATTTCTTGTTGGTATGAGAGGTTCATAAAGAAAGAATTTGTTAACAGGCCTTAGACACAAGGGAGTTATATTACTAGAGTTGATCCTTCAACTACCCCAATCAGGTTGTTGGGAAAGATATTTTTGACAGTTAAAATAGTTATGTAATTTCCATGTCGAATTCTTACAACAAAAATTCATATTGTTGGTGGAGTAAAGAGTGACCTAAAAAAGATGGCTGAAAGGGTGAAAAAAAGTCTTTCACTTGGGATAATGAAGCATAAATGACTATCTAAAAGGGTAAAATAAGGTCTTCCTTGGCTTGGGTAAATTAAATCCATGACTTGAAATTGTAAATACAACATGATTGCACATAATGCCCCTATGCACATTGAAAATCAAGCCCAGATTTATTTATTTGATATTCTAAATCCTGGAGAAATGGACTAGGTCTGTAATATTAAAGAAAACCCAAGGAAAATGGAGGGTTTGAAGCCCAACTCAACATATCTTTATTGGGAAAAAGTGGAAAAATAATATAGTTAGGGGTTTGTTGCATAGCTATCTAGTAGCAGAGCTTCAATAAGAATGCACATAGATTCAGGGAAAGAACAATATCTTCCATAGATGAGGAATTTTAATGCTTGTGATGCAACAAAAGAGAGTCAAAAATTTGTATTTATCTGTAATTGGTAGATTGAATGAGAAAGCAAACTTCTGATGGAGATTTTTTGGCCCAAGTGGGATTCCCTATTGTAAATTTTGTGTCATGTTTTTCACTCTAACATGTATGACAATCTAATTTTAGGCATAGTTCTAAATTCATTTAATCTAATATAAAAGAATTCAATACTTTGACACTAATTTGGACATCAACAATTTTTTCTCTAGTACACCAAGCATGCGTTTTAGCATATGAGAATTGCAAATGATAGGAAGGACATAGGTTATAACGCTCACTACAATGCACATCAAATTTTAGCCTTATGCACATTGGGTGTTTCGAGACCAAATTTGCACAACTACAAAACAACCGATATGATCAACAAGCAGGGGGGGCCCACCTCCCACTCCCCCCGAAGTCACCAATCTCCCCTCGACTCATCACTCTCCCTTCCTCACTCACCACTTTTTTAACACTAGTGGTTTCAAGCTAATGAGAATTTAGATGCACTCATAGGCACATGACTTCTAATGGGGTAGCTTTGGAGCGAGATATTATATACATAATATGCCAACATGATAGTAGAGGTAGGGGTTGGCCTCCTAATAATTTTTGGATAAAGCATAGAAACTAATTTGTCATTCATTTTCTTTCATTATTCATGAGATTTAGACACTAGCTTCAACAAGTCACAACCTTACTGCTCTTTGAGACAGGTACAAAGACAATACTCATACGTGATGGTACTCACATGGCTAACAATATATTTATTTTTAGGCTCTTGACAACAAAGTTCCAACCACATGCCTAGTTCCAAGTCCATGTGCATGTGTTTTAGCATATGATAATTGCAAATGATAGGAAGGACATAGGTTGCAGCGTTGACTACAATGCACATCAAATTTTAGCCTTACGTACATTGGGTGTTTTGGGACCAATTTTGTGCAACTACAAAACACTCAATCTGGTCAGCAAGAAGCAGGGGGGCCCACCTCCCACTCCCCCCCCAAGTCACCACTCTCCCCTACACTCACCACTCTCACTCACTCACCACTCTTTGAGCACTACTGGTTTCAAGTCGATGAGAGTTTAGGTGCACTCATAGGTGCATGAATTCTAATGGGGTAGCTTTAGAGTGAGATTGTATATGTAACATGCCAACATGATAGTAGAGGTAGGGGGTGGTCCCCTAATCATGTTTGGATAAAGCATAGGAACTACTTTGTCTTTCATTTGTTTTCATTATTCATGTTATTTAGACACTATCCTCAACAAGTCACAACCATACTGCTCTTTGAGGCATGTACAAAGATGATACTCATTCATGGTGGTACTCGCATGGCCAACAATATATTTATTTGCAAACTCTTGACAACAAAGTTCCAACCACGTGCCCAGTTCCAGGTCCATGTATCCTTCCTTGAAAAAATAGACAAAAAATTAGGGAAACAAGCGTACTACTTTGCCCTCTCCCAATGATTGGACAACCTGTTAAAAATTATTGTTGTAAAATGTAAACCTCCAGGAAATTAGGCACTTTCCAATGTATACGAAGATAAATAGTAATTTTTTTTCTAGCAAAATAAATGGGAAATTGAAACTTTGGATTAACATTGCATTATATCCCGCGCTCAGTTCCCAATGCACAAATAAATTTTCTCTTTACTCAATCAAAAAAATTAGTCTCCTGTTATAAAGGAAAACACTAATCCTAGTCACTAGCAAGCTTGGGCATTTTACAGCCTAAACAAGTCACAACCTTAGCACTGTTCTAGGTAGGTACATAGAGGATGCTCATACATGGTGCTACTTGCATATTCAACAACATATTTATTTGCAACCTCTTGGAAGTAGAGTTCTATCACAATTATGTATGCCAAATATGTTTCCATAATGTGTCCTAAGCATCCAAAAAGAAAAGAAGATGATCGAGCAAGCATCTCCAAACAAAGCACCACTCTAGACTACAAGCATGTATATTGTAGCAAAACAACTAACAAAATTAGTCAACAAAATTACTACTAGCAAAATAGGTTAAGGCCAAGACACTAGCCAAATCAAGAAAATCACTTGGAAAACACTTGAATTTATCATGGACTCCAAAACCAATATGATTTTGTACAGAAGCAAATTTGAATAGTAGAATCAAATAGAGAATATAGGTGGACCTCAAAACAAATAGATAAGTCATTGGGACCAATTTTTCCCAGCTATAGAATGACAAATATGGTTGAAAACAAGTAGAGGGGGGCCCACCTCCCACTCCACCCCCAAGTCACCACTCTCCCCTCCACTCATCACTCTCCCTTCCTCATTCACCACTCCTTGAGCACCAGCAGTTTTAAGTCATAGAGAATTTTGAGCTGATCTAGTTGAAAAAAAATAGGGGGGCCCACCTCCCACTCCCCCCCCAAGTCACCACTCTCCCCTCCACTCACCACTCTCCCTTCCTCACTCACCACTCTTTCAGCACTACTGGTATCAATCCAAGGAGAATTCATGTGAGCCATTAAATATGGCATAGAAAATTCAAGGTACATCATGTACAAAACAAATTAAATGTGTAAGAAATGTTTCAAATGGTGGCTTTCATAAGATGCCATAGAAGCAACCAAACATGGAATATCACTAGCAAAGGACACAACAATTAAATTACATCCAATGAAGAATGACTAGTCGTAAATAATGACATAAAGAATTATAAATATGAGCCCAATGTCTCTTTATTTTACCATGCAAATAATTTTAAATAGTCTATCCAATCATGGGGAGAGGGAAAATTATTACGAATGTTTCCCTAATGTTTTATCTATTTTTTCAAGGAAAGGCACATGGACCTGGAACTGGTCGTGTTTCATTGCTTTTATGTGATCATATGAAAGCCACCATTTGAAACATTTCTTACACATTTAATTTGTTCTGCACATGTTGCAACTTGAAGTTCCTGGTAAGTAGGTGACATTCTTGAAAGCAGTACGTGGGGCTTGCTTTTGCTACCACATATTGCATACATGGACTAAATCACAAACAACACTTGCTATATAGATGAGCTATTTGGTGAAATGCTTAGGTAGGCATGCATGAAAAATGTGGTAGCATAGACAAGGTAGTGTACTATTTCAGGAAATTCCTTAAAGAAATGTGCTCACATGGAATGCCATAATAAGAAAATGCATCTATGGAAAAATATTATGTAAAATGTGTTAGCATAGAAAAGGTAGTGTATTGTTTGAGGAAATTCCTTAGAGAAATGTGCTCTAATGGAATGCCATAATAAGAAAATGCATGTATGGAAAAATCTGTAGCATAGACAAGGCAACAAACTGTTTGGGAAATTGCTTCAAATGAATTTGGTCTCATGGTGCTGGAATGCTATATGGATTGTCATAGCATTCCATCACCGTGAGGCCACATTTCTCTGAGTCATATTTTAAAACAACCCAATGCCTTCTCATGGCTTCTCATGGTGATGAGATGCTATACGTCCATTGTCATAACATTCCATCACCATGAGGCCACATTTCTCTGAGGCATTGTTCCCAACAGTTCAATACCTTGTCCATGGCTTGTCATGGCATTCCATCACCATCATACCACATTTCTTTGAGGCATTTTTTGGAAAAGTTCAATTCCTTGTCTATACTATTGCTTAGTATGCCTCTAAGATGACCATATGTTTTTGAGGGTTCTAGGTTTGTCAAATGGTCAAGCTGAAGACATTTAGAACAAAACTATTGAAATTAAAATCTGCCTTATATAACTAATCATATTCAAAAAGCTATTTGGTGAAATTCTTAGGTAGGCATGTATGAAAAATGTGGTAGCATAGACAAGGTAGTGTATTGTTTCAAGAAATTCCTTAAATAAATGTGCTCACATGGAATGCCATAATAAGCAATTGCATCTATGGAAAAAATTATGAAAAATGTGTTAGCATAGACAAGGAAGTGTACTGTTTTAGGAAATGCCTTAAATGAATGTGCTCTCATGGAATTCTATAGTAAGAAAATGCATGTATGGGAAAATCTATAGCATAGAAAAGGAAGTGAACTATTTGGGAAATTTCTTCAAAGGAATTTGGTCTCATGGTTCTGGAATGCTATATGGATTGTCATAGCATTCCATCACCATGAGGCCACATTTCTCTGAGGCATATTTCCAAAAGCCCAACACCTTCTCTATGGCTTCTCATGGTGATGAGATGCTATACAGATTGTCATAGCATTCCATCACAATGAGGCTACATTTATCTGAGGCATTGTTCCCAATAGTTCAATACCTTGTCCATGACTTGCCATGGCATTCCATCACCATCAAACCACATTTCTTTTAGGCATTTTTTTGGAAAAGTTCAATAGCCTTCCCTATACTATTGCTTAGTATGCCTCTAAGATGACCATATGTTGTTGAGGGTTCTAGGTTTGTCAAATGGTCAAGCTAAAGACATTTAGAAGAAAACTATTGAAATTAAATTTTTCCTTCTATAAATGATCATATTCAAAAAGACAGGTCAAAATTAAAGTCTAGCCTAAATAATATGAACAATGAAAGAAAATGAAAGACAAAGTAGTTCCTATGCTTTATCCAAAATTTCAATGGTTCTCTTCTAAATGTCTTCAGCTTGACCATTTGACAAACCTAAAACCCTCAACAACATATGGCGATCTTAGAGGTGTACTAAGCAATAGTAAATGTTTATGATTGAGCAAAGAGAAAATTTATTTGTGCATTGGTAACCGAGCGCAGGATATAATGTGATGTTAATCCAAAGTTTGGGTTTTCTATTTATTTTGTTGGGGAAAAAATTACTATTTATCTTTGTCTGCATTTGTGGGTGACTAATTTCCTGGGGGTTTACATTTTACAACAATAATTTTAAACAGGCTATCTAATCATCCCACATAGAACAAATGATAGTAGGAACAAGTAGTGAAAAAGCATTGGACCATGAAGTGGGTATAAAAAACTGAATGCCTAAATAAGTGGCTTCAACACTTTTTCCATTTAAAAGATTAAAGTATACATGGGTAAGATAAAAGAGCATGAACAAGAGCTTTTGTCCATGGACCAAGTCATATTATATATATGTAACCTTAACTTTTCAGATCTTCATGTCCACATGATAACGACCTTTACATTATCAACACTATTGGATCTTCAATGAAGATATTATAGAGATCAGAAAATTTATGACCATCACACAACTTTACCCATGCCATTCACAAATAAGCATATCATAACTCTCAACATATAGTTAAAAACGCAATGTTTTATACACATAACACTATGCCTTATTTTAAGTCATAAAACATATATAACTCAAAAATAAATGGCTATAAAGGGTTTGCATTGAAGAGTAAGCTGAATGCTATAGTATATGCTAGCTCATGTAACCATGTTGACTAACTGTTCGTTTCAACATAGCCATGTGTGCAAACAAAATAAGTTTGGTATCTATATTCAACTTTCCATTATTTCAATGAATATCTATAAATGATGAATTAAATTTAGAATGAAACAAAAGTAATGCATAAGTATAAAATATAAGTGACCAATAATAAAAGTATGTCACAAAGAAAGTTATTTCAAGTGTATTTTGGTGTCATTAAAGAAAGAAGACACTATATCACAAAGTTATTTGATGTTTGTGGTAGAAATAAAAAAATCTAGAAGATGTTTTTGAACCTTTTAAGGCCAAAAAAATTTCATTAGGATGGCAATCTATTTATGTGAAAATATTTGCGAATATGGTCAGTATATCAAAAGCATGTAGTAGACACTAGATAAAGGTACAACAAATACTCTCAAACTATTAGCATAAACATCTAAAAACTTGTTAAAATCTAAAAAATACTCAAGATAGGTAAACCTTGATGAGATATAGAGAGGTTGAGGCAAATCAATGTCATTACTTTCCTAAAAAAGAACCTTTGGCATATTTTGTTCACTCTTAAGATCTCTAGGCCAAGAAAGGTTAGATTAGCATTATAAAATGTATATCAGACCCCATATTTACCTTCCATTGATCTTTCCTGTAATTTCATTTTTCAAATAAAAGACACAAGCATAGTAGAAAACACAAAATAAGTAAGGAAAGGGCTATCTAAAGCTGAAAAAATCTAGAACCCAAAAAAATGACTGGAATACTTGTTATTCAGAGTTGATCGATTATTAATGAATTATCACATCTTGCTCAATCCAGGTACAATATTACTCTAGGAAAATATGTCGTATCCCTAAAGAAAAGCATAAATAAATGACATCATAGGTTATCAAGTAGCATGCTATGAATAGAAGAAATGAAACAATTGTAGAACATGCATACCAGTTGATAGCTACCATGCTACAAAATTTTAACAAGCCAATTCAACTTAGTTTGTCAACCATTTTCAATGTGTCAATGTATTTCATCCAATTTGGAAGGGGACTGCAAGGGAAATAGACAAAACATTGTACATATTTGTGCCATGTAAAATGGAAATTATAATGGCTCTTCTAATATATCATGTAAGATGGTGAAAAGGCTCTAAAGTCTAATACATACAAGAATGCATATAGGGAACTCCTGTTGAAGCAGTAGAAAGTAATTTGGCATTTCCTCTTAATAGAAAAAGGAAATGGGAAAAATATACATTGACTTTAAATGCATTAATGAAATAGAGAAATCTTGCTAGCATTCTCAAATTTTTGAGAAAGAAAGGCTACCTAAAGCCATGCACAGGAAATAATAAAATCCTTTCATTAGCTACAAGCAATGTCACAATTAAGCTTCTTCCTTTCAATATATGGAAAACAAAACCAACGGAAATTAAAAAATCACGATTTTAAATATAATAAAGAAATTCACAAACTTTCTAGCATATTCATAATTTTGAGAAAGCAGAGCAATCTTAAATGTTGGATAGGAAGAGGTACAAACTAGACCCAACAAATGTTAGGATTAACTTTTTTCCTTGTTTCCAATTGTAAAACCATAAACTCCATAAATTAGAGAGATTTGATTGTGAGGAAAAGGGATTGGCAACTATTGATTCCAAAAGATTTAAGTGACTTATGCATGAACCATACATTGGAACCAACCATCTTGCATCTAGATTTTAAAGTTGTTCATCTTAACAACCACGAGAGGAGATATTAGCAATCATATAAAAGATGCCAAAAACTTTCCAAAAAAACTTTGATAATGAATGTTTTTTGCTTCTAAGGAAGGGAAACATATATTCAATAAAAAATTATCTATAATGCATAATCCTAAGTTTGTTGGGAACATATTCAAGATTTTTAAGGAACCAAATGGTTGAACTGACTATAGTATTTGAAAGGTCAAGAAGGTCGATAAATCTCACACAAAATTCAAACTAGCACTTTTTATCTACAACAGGTTATTTTTTAGTTTCATAGACCTCAAAAAGGATTCATTTCATTGCCACCATGATGGGAGGTCCGAAATTGCATAATTTGAAATCCCTATATCCAAAAGGAAAGCATAATATTTTTGCAGGAAAAAAATTCTATATGCTGAATACCACAAAAGGATATCAGGAGGCAACATTCACTTGAGACATTTTCCCAAACAGTCCATTGTTTTGTCTATGCTACCATATTTTCCATACATCTCTGCCAAAGTATTTTATCAAACATCTCAATGCCTTGCTTCCATGGCCAAAAGCCTAAAACAAATGCTTTCAAACAAGCTATGGATGCTTGAAATAGCATTGAAAAGGAAGTAAAATGTTTGGGAAATGCATCAAAGAAATATGGTCTCATGGATTTGGCCATTCGTTACCTTCCATTAACCCAAAACAAAAAAATAGTTGCAAAAAAACCTTCAACAACAAGAAATAAATGTAATATTTTACCATCAAATGCTTGCTGCCTCAGACAAGAGACTCAAACTTGCTCCAAACCCTAGCTCCAAGTCCATGCCAAGGCACATGAATGCTAGGCAGTCGTTCTTGGCATGGGTGTGCAGGCTTTAGAGCCAGGTTTTTTCTGGATGTGCGTTGAATGAAATAGGAAGATAGTCATCATAATTTCCATAAAGAATGCCATGTAACATGAAGAATACCACCTACTCAGACACCATGAAGCATTCCCATGTGCAAAATGTGCAAGCATAAACCAACCATGCACCTATTTCTAGGTCCATATGCCCTTCCTTGAAAAAATAGACAAAACATTAGGGAAACAAGCGTAATACTTTTCCCTCTCCTGATGATTGGACAACCTATTTAAAATTATTGCTGTAAAATGTAAACCCCCAGGAAATTAGGCACTCGCCAATGCAAATGAAGATAAATAGTAATTTTTTTTCCAGCAAAATAAATAGAAAATCAAAACTTTGGATTAAAATCTCATTATATCCCGCACTTAGTTCCCAACACACAAATAAATTTTCTCTTTTCTCAATCAAAAACATTAGTCTCCTACTATAAAGGCAGGGACTAATAAAAATTAAATAGATTACATACATAAAATTTATAACAATATCTAATTGAAATATACATTCATAGTCATATTTGCCGAGTATAATTTTAGAGAAAGCACATATTAAAGAAAGGAAGGAAAGACAATATGATCCCAATTATGGTTTCAATATACATTTCTAGAGGTTAAAATTAATCTTTAGATCAACTATCATTCAAATAATTCCCCACATGTTTTTTTTATATGTCTATATTGTTTCATGTCCCTTGTATTTTTTCATTCTATTCCATGGTTGGTGTTGGTGCCAAATTAATGCAATTTGTTCTCTTATTTTCTACATTCTATTTGTTGTACTTAGAATTTTACGTATGAGTATTCATTATCTTTTCCAGTTGGTGTCCACTATCTAACCCTACGTTTTCACTACATAATGAAAGCATAATTTTCCTAAAATATCTGAAATTCATCCTTCAATTTATTTATTTTGAGGAATTTACTCCTCACTTTATGGCTTACATAAAAACCCACACAAACATCCTCCATAGTAAGAATATTCTCTTTCCATTTATCTTTGATTAAAAATGGAGAAATATAATTAATATTATTGATGTCCACTATTAATCTTATCCTCGGTAAAAAAAAACCATTTTCTACAATTTTGTTATTGATAAATAGATTAGTATTTAAATTATTCTCCAAAATTTTGCCCCCTCTTTTTTTTATAGTTTCATGTCAAGGTACATGCTTTTGTCCCTACCTTTAATTCATCACTTTACTGAAATTTCAAAATAATTATTTTTTTTTAATTATAATTATTAGCATTATAATTATATAATTATAAAAAATATTTTAAAAGCATAATATTAATTTAATTTTTTTTTCTTACAAATAAGAAAAAAATAAATTAAAAAAATCATAATCGAATAATGAATAACATAAATATGTTACATAATCACAGATGTAAAAGTGTTTTAAAAGAGATGACAAAATATAAAATAAAAAATTTAATACAAAAGTGAGTTGTAAGGGCTACAATGCATATGTGATTTACAAGAGTCATGCTTATAAAGTTTCTATTTATTAGAATATTGAATAAATTAAAGTTCTTATTCTAGGATGGATAATATGAGAATTATTGGGTTAAACTTATTTGTTGAGTCAATTTCTTATTTATCAAGAATTTTTTTACATTTATATATAATCCATCACATGATATTATTTAATAGCTTAATTTATAGTTTGTAATGTTAATTATAATTTTTTAGTATTAAACATGTATTTTTTAAAGGGTTGATATATCTAACATATTAATTTTTTTTATCATAAATTTATAAAACCTTGACAATATATGGTGGAGTGATTTTTTTATTAAACTAATGTGAATGGTTTATTTCCATCATATAGATATGTAATTACAAAATAAAGTTCATGTGAGATGCTTATAAAATTTTATATAATTTATTTGGTGGGGAATGTTGGTAAATATTAAAATAAATATTTATAGCAATTAAAATATTTAAGTCACAAAGTACTCTTACAATATTCAAAATATTAAAATATAGTTATGAATGTGTAGAGTTTTAGATAGTGGGACATTAAGTTATACTTTTGTGATGTTTTTGTTCAATTTATTTATATTTAATAACATGTGAAATATTATAAATAGTTTTGAATATGTATGTATAGTAATATTTTATACACAATTTGATGATTGTTAAATCATATCCCATGGAATTGGTTCTCATGTTTTTTAGTCCCTGCCTCTAAAGGTGAAGACTAACATTTTCAGGTGAGCAAAAACTGCATTAATTTGTGTATTAGGAATCGAGTGAGCAATTATGTGGTCATAAGCCAAATTCTATTTTTTTAATTGTTTTCTTGCATGAAAATTGAAGATTTATCTAGCTCACTGTTGGCCAAGGACTAATTTCATGGGGTTTAGATTTTTGGAAAAAAAAGAAAAGAAAAGAAGAAGCCCATCCAATAAAAATGAAGAGGGAAAGTATTAAGCATGGCTTCCTAATGTTTTGTCCATTTTTTTCACAGAGGGCACATGAAACTTGAGATGGATGCGTGGCAATGTAAAAAGCGGTTCACGTGCTTTGTCTGTGCTTCCACATTTTTCATTCATGCATGCTAGAATAAAGAACGGTTTATGGCGGTTTGCAGGACATTGGTTTGCCTATTTTCCTAAAATCAGACGCTCACATTTCTCTTTGAATAGCTTATCTTGTTTCTTCTTCCATGATTTGTAGCATTCTGTCTATCCTTTCTGAAATTAAATGGCTTTCATCACTTATTATGGGTATGCTTCCCTACAAGTAACTACTCAAAACAATTTATATTTTGTATTATTTGTCATTTCTCTTGCAATATTTTCTGAAGCATTTTTTCTATCCTTTCTAAAAAATTTATGGTTAACTTAGAAATTCAAAAAATTGTTGAGGACTAGGTGTAGCATTTGAAATCTGGGTGGTAGGTGAATTATTGAAAGCACTTATCTACTTGGTTTTGTCAATTTTTTGTATTGAGAAGTATATATATTAGGTTCAGAGGTAAGTTATTACATTCACATGTGGTATTACTCTTGGAGCTTTTGTCCATATTGCTTTACTAAAGCTTTGGTTATGCGGAATGCCCCTTCCTTGCTGCCCAGGGGAGACGTACCAAAACATACAAGGCATTGGGCTGGTTTTATTGTTTGTTTTTTACCAGTGTCCATACACTTAACATGCAAATGCATTTTATCTTTTAACACTTCATTCCCTTATGAACATTGAAAAGAATGTTAGATTTCATCCTTTCGTAAAACATACCATCAAATGCATTAAAATTTAAGTTTCCTATAAGTAAATCATATCCTTTTTATTCTTAGATTACAGTCCTCTATTTTCTTTGATAGATAAATTATGGTTTCATCAGTTCTCTCACATCAAAAAATGTCAAAATAGACTAGTTTACCTTGACTTTTATTTTGGAAAGGAAAAACTAATCAAAAGAGTTGAATTAACAAGTGCAAAGCCAAATTCCATGGCCTTTGGCAATATCCACACCACTTCTCTCAATATGTGAGCTTTGGAATAGGGTATGGACATCCATCAAAGCATTTATTAATTAGGGGAGTTTTGTCAAATGTTGTTGTTTTAATTGCCCTCTGACACAAATATGGAAAATGTGGAAGTGTATACCAAGCATGTGAATTGTTGGACACAATGTCTCAAAGAAATGTCATATCATAGAATGCAATGCTTAACACAAACTGGATTTGTTGAAAAGGTTTTAGAAACTATATTATTTTGTGTGTTGGGAATCGAGTGAGAAATTATACACGGTCATAAGCCGAATTCTACTTTTTTTTATTGCTTTCTTGCATGAAAATTAAAGATTTATCTAGCTCACTATTGGCCAACAACTAATTTCGTGGGGGTTTTTATTTTTGCTCAAAAACAATGAGAAGCATCTTCAATAAAAATGAAGAGGGAAAGTATTAAACATGGCTTCCTAATGTTTTGTCCATTTTTTCGACATAGGGCACATGGAACTGGAGTTGGATGCATGACATTGTAAAAATTGCTTCACGTGCCTTGTCTGTTCTTCCACATTTTGCATTCATGTATGCTAGAATAAAGAATGACCCTTTTCATCAAACCAATGTTGAACATATCCTACATTCTATGAAACTGCATTTCCTTGATGCAATTTGTCAAACTATACACATGCCTTGTCTTACATGCCTACCAAGGATCTTGTAACTACAACATCTAACTAAAATTCCCCTTTTATATGCTTTGATGGATGCCTATAACATGTTCCAAACCTCCCTTTTCGCAAAGGGAGCATTGAATAGAAAGCTTGGGTTTATGAGCCAAAGGCAATATAGGTGGGGTTATATAGCTAGTCTAAGGATGCCGCTATCCACAACATAGTGGTTGATCTAAATAATCAGTTAGTGGAATTGACAACTGGGATTAAATGGGCCTCTATGGTCAATAATGTAGTTTCTCTAACTTTAGCAAACAACTCATGTACAAACACATTAATTGTAGAAGAGAATGAAAGAGCAGACAAATTTCATGGATAAATCAATAACCATTAAGGGTATGGAGCAAGAAGAAAACAACATTGCTACCCACAAGTCTACACACAAAATGACAACGGTATACAAATTTTCCCCTCTCATTTTTGTTCATGTTTCAACAAGATGGTACGGATATGAATTCTAACTTGCATTATCCTTTAAATATTTGATTTGATTTTAAAATTTGTAACTTGAGATAACTGTGCTAGAAGCTTCTAAAACCACTAATTTTCGAAGTAAAATGTTTGATGTGTTTGAGCTCACCTAGCCTAGAATTGATACCATGCTGAAAATTATGGACTAGCTAACAGTCAAACCTAGAACCTTCAAACTGCTCTTGCACTCAGCTACTGACATTCTATAAGTATATTTCCTAGTGTGATATAAAC
Source organism: Sequoia sempervirens (assembly GCA_007258455.2). Classification (NCBI taxonomy): domain Eukaryota; kingdom Viridiplantae; phylum Streptophyta; class Pinopsida; order Cupressales; family Cupressaceae; genus Sequoia; species Sequoia sempervirens. Next base: position 27,322 of record VDFB02105594.1, on the reverse strand, counting down.
ATCCATTGACCCCTCAAGCCACACATTGCTTGTGTTTTCCTAACTTGATACCATGTGGATTATTTTTTGCTTTAATCAACCATACTCAAACCCACTGAATTTCCTACTACAAAGCTACTAGACCTCTTTATGTTGGTTTTGTGAATGTGTAGTGCCACTCAGTGTTCGGCCCTTTGTTGACATTTGAGAAAGTTTGTTTGGATGGTTGCTATGTCACGTTGTTGTTCGTTATTGTGTTGTTTAATTTGTTATTAAAATTATGTGCTAAATTTAATATTATGAATAGCCTTGTTTAATCAATTTAATTAAATTAAATTGATTATAAGGTAATTTTAATTGATTTATAATTAAAATAATAATTAAATAAATTGTGTTGGTGAAAGGTATTATGTGGATTTTGATTATTAATTATTAAATTAAATGATGAGATTAGATGTTTTAATAATTAAAAATAAAAAAAGATAAATATTATTATTATTATTTTGGTGATAAAATAAATTAAACTTGGAAAAAATATATAATTATAAAATAGAATAATTGATTTGAAATAGATTTTCGAACAAGATGTAAAAGCAGATAAAGAGATGGAAAAAGAGGAGTGCATGCACATGCATGACTCCATAGTTAATTGCGAATTGGAAACTTGTCATCTTTATTGATTTTTGGATTCGAAAACTTATCTCTTCTTGGATTTTTTTTATATTGGTTATTTGGATAGATTTGGGGAGAATGTTATTTTTGTGTTTTTAACAAGAAATTTTGCTCTACAATTATTCTCTTTATCAAATAAAAGTACAATATTTGGGAATATTGAAAATTATTTTTGGAGAACGGATTGTGGTGCGAAAGAGATTATTTCAACACATCTTCTTCATCTTCGAGTGTAGGACTTTAGATTGGCATCATTTTGGTTTTGGTTTTGTTTATCTGTTGTTTGAGAATGATCACTTTCTCTCTCATTGTTGAAAAAGATTGATGATCATTTGAAAAGTTTGTTATTGTTTGTGGTTGTATTTCTCTATTGCTTGTATATTCCATTTACATGTTGTGGTGATTAAAATTATTGCTTGATTTGTAAAACTTAGTTCTACATGCATCCATTCAATGAGATACCGCTGAAAATGCTTTTGAGTGCTAAGCCACGAACCTATCCTTGGCAAATGTTTTTTCCCTGCATGTTGCATTTGCGTCTATCCTTTAATCCTTTAGATCTTCCAGTAGCTTTCCCTTCATACGTTTGGTCAAAAGGTTGAGGAAATCGGCTTTACACCTACCAAAATTTACTATTGATTGAAAGTTTCTAAGACCGTTTTTAACAATCTAAAAGTGTGCCATCTGCTCTTCTATCAAGAAGATCTTGCATCCTCCCTTCTTGTCTCTGTGGATGCCAAGTCTTGCGTTGGTCTGTGCTTGCTATTTGTGGCAGACTGATATGCTAGTTTGTGATCTTGTTTGCTTTGTTTTATTGTCTTGTATTTGGGTATGTGCAGGATCATGATGGGCCAAAAAGTGGCAATATGATGGGTATGTGTAGGGTATGTGGCTGACGACTTTATTTTACCCAAAATTGATGAAACAAAAAAAAGGGTTTTAAAGGAGATTCTCAACTTTCCACCAATATAAATTATGCTTTACTTTGAATTTAATAAATAATTATTATTCATTTTCTATTTGAATTATGACTAAAGTCATGCTTGATAGGTTGATTGAAAAATATCTATAGCTTTCAAATGGTATCACATTTTTAGAATCTGAAACATGTGTCACATTCTATGCTTTGCATACTATAGGATTAAAAAAAAAATTCATGAAGTTTTGACCAAGTTAAGGTGGTCAGACATACGATTTTTTATATTTTTTAAAAAGTTTAATAAAAAATTCATAATTAATTACTTTGAAAAAAATTACAAAAAAACATGCATCACATTGGGGCATGGGTCCTCTACTTATATCTAAAATATTATAAAAATATATTATCATTTTATTGTGGTTAGGGTGGTTAGAAAAATACCTACTTTTTATTTTTCCCTAAAATTTAAGTGCTACTGCATTGAAATTTAAAATTTTCACCAAATAGATTTAAAAAAAAAAACCTAGTAGTTTATAAACTACATTCAATTTTCTATAGATTCTTCTTACATATTTTTGAAATAATATAGATAACTTATTCAAATTTTTATGTCGAGTTGCCTAACTCTAATTTTTTTGAATTTTATCGCCACTTAAGGGCCTTAGTTTTTTTGTTTCTGGATTCGATTGTGTTCTAATTTTTTTCTCATCAACGTTTTGGATCACACTCCGTGATCCATGATGATCCTACACATACCCATTTGGCACTATACTTAAGGGCCTTTTTTTCCATGATGATCCTACACATACCCATTTGGCACTATACTTTTTCCCTTGCACCATACTCTTATCTTCTACCTCTGGAAACTTTGAATTTTATCATTTTTATGGCTACAATGGTTTAAGCTTGGTTCGTAGTGATTCAATAATTGCGCCTCATAACCATATTGTATATTTTAAACCCTTTTATTTGATAAATATTGGCTATGGAATACTTTTATTGTGGGGAGATGTTTATATCTGGTATTAAGAAGTCGACAATTGCATGCACATTTATAGTGAGTGGAGTCAAAGAATTCATTTGATGGCTATATGTAGTTGATATTCGCTGCTTGAAACCATCATTTGTTTTTTTGTTGGGGTAAACCCACAAAAGTGGTTTATAATTTGAGTGAGGAAGGAAAAGTTTCAAAAAATGAACCCATGCAAAAAAAATTGGTTTTTGGGGTTCGAATGAAGCCTTTGGTTCGAGCAAACGAAAAAAGGGTTCAAATAAACCCAGGTTCGTGTGAACCCATTTAATGGAAGGTCTCACCATTCCTGCCAAGAAAACACAAAGAAAACCCTTTTCAAAAGGGGGTTCGAATGAACCCTGGTTTGCCCAAACCCCCTTTTCCCACCTTCTCACCCTCTAGCACCAAAAAAGTCCACAATTTTGTATTTTGAAGCTCGGGTTGAGGATGAAAATGGAGGAGACTTCACAAACCTAGCTAGATTATGGTAGTCTTCAGAACGAGCTATCCAATGAATATAATTTTAATATCTTTTGGTTTTACTATATATATTTTTTTTAGTTTTATTAAACATAGGTTTTTCACAGAAAATCAAGCTCTCTATTTTGCACACATGTGGAAAAATAGCATATTATCAAAAAAAATTTGAAAAATATGAGTGCACTGGATATTGAAGCCCTTGATCCAACAATTTTTTTTTTGAATTTCGATACATACAAAAAAAGTTATGAGCTATACGGTCCGCCTATGTTTGAATTGTAATTGGTTTGACTTTGAAACTTGATTAAGAAAAAAAAATTCAATAAAACACTATCTAACAAACTAGAAGCACTAGATATCATAGTTACAAATCTAAATTTGAAAAAAATAGAATTTTATCTTTCATGAAAAAAAAGTTATGCATTATACGGTGAGCGTCACTCCTTAAAAATGTTGTTTATTGGAAAAAACTATTTTTTGAAGGAGATGGAAAAGAAGTGAAAACTTGATTCCAAAATTTTTCAAAAAAATACATTCAGAATCTATAGACAAAATGTGACAAATCACTAGTTTGCATCATCTTCAAATTCTTCACGGTTTAGCCGCTATAGGTGCCTGAGAGTGAAGATTCAGTTAGAAAAAAATATTTCAATGTCCAGTTTGGCCAAAAATTGTAAACTAGTATTGTGGGATCACCCTGCTCTGACACCCAAATATCATCATCTAAGCCTTCATCATCATAGTCCACTAGACCAGTGGCTTCAACCTTTTTCCTTTTAAGTGGTGGCTCCCTTGATGGTAATTCATTAGGTGGTGGCAAATCAATGTTCACAATTTTAGGCTCTACTGTCCTTGGTAGAGACAGAAGTGGTACTTATGGCACATGAGAAGGAGGCTTGTTTTCCTCTTGCTGAGAGGGAGTAGAGGCTTCATCAATTTTATTTTCCTTACTCTTTCTCCTTACAAAGAATTTTATTCTTGGTTCCTCAAGGGCTTGTGATGTAGATTCTTCTCCTATAGCAAGGATTTCTCCTCCACTCAGTCCTTCTACAATTGGTGCTTTCCCTTTATCTTTACCTATTACCCCTTTAGTTTCAAGGTGGCCCACTATTGAATCAAAATTCCTTGCCACATGCTCCACCTTTTGTATTATATCTTAAGCCTTTGGAAGAATTTTGAAATTAGGCTCTTCTTGCTTTATTTTTCTATACATTTTATTGAATGCAATGCATCTTGCTACCCTTTTCTCCTACTCCAAAGTGTCTGACACATTCCTTATTACATCTTCAAGATACTGGAAAATGTGGACAAATTTGTAGCTCTTGTTTCTTTCTTTTAGCCAAGCCATAAAATGTTCAAGGTCATATTTGATCCTCTCAACTAACCTCCACATGTAGTAGGTTTTGAGCATATCAAGGATGTTATTCCAACCTCCCTTGGTCATTAGAAAATTAGAAAAACAAGTGTACAAAGGAAAGAAAGTTCCTTTTCCTTGATTCAGTAAGTGTTCATTTTCTACACTTCCCAGTTACCACATAACCTCAAGGAAAGCAATTCTTTTTGGCACAAACTGTGGCAGCAAGTGTGGTGCTACCATGGAACCATATACTCTTAAGATAGTATAATTAGGGTATGAGATAACATCTCCCCAATTATGATCAAATCCTAGCTTAGGCTTTCTCTCCTAGGGTATTAAGAAATCATGTAGAGCTATGGGAATTCTATGTAAATTCACAATCAAGACCCTCTTTAGTTCAGAATCAAACAAATTCGAGAATGTCACATAGTCATATGTCCTATCATCTTTTTCCAAGAATTTGGTCCAACATTGCATGGGAAGATCCAAGTCACCCGCCTTTCTTTCTAAGACAATATTGTTTCCAAAGTAAACTGCACCCTTATACAAAAACATGTGCATCAACAATGAATACCAACTGAATCTCACTCCTGATTCACCCTTCTTCAACCTTGTAATTCCTTCATGTTTTCTTTCTAAAAGAAACCCTGCATAATCATATACTGCACAATATTGGGGTTGCTGGATATGGGAAGCCATATACATCCATGCCATTGGCATTCCAGAGACAGGATCATAACCAATTATTTGAAAAATGGAATAGAAAGTCCTTTTGAAATAGGAAACAAAATAGTTAACTAGGAAAGTCTCTTTATCATGTGGTCCTATTACAATCTCCCAACCTACAATTTCTGCTAAGAATCTCGGTAGGACATGGACTCTGAATGAAATCTTGGTTTTATCATACTCTTGCTTAAGAGTGTCTTGAGTTATCTTATGCATTTCATCACTCCATCTAGTGAGATTGAAAACAAAACCCAATTCCTCCTTAGGGATTTTGACCATTTCTTTCCCATCATATATTCTTATAGTCCTTGTGACTAGGTCATAATTAGTAGCTATTGCCTTAAGCAAGTCAACATCCATATAAACATTTGGCACAATTAACTTTCCTAGGTCATAGTTCCAAGGGTTTACCACTAGGATACCCATATTTCTATTACTGAAAAAGCTATAAAATAGTTCCCATCTGGTATAAGGTAATTTGGCATCTCTAATAGAAAATCTCTTGTCAAACAAACCCTCTGCTACTTTCGGACCTTTGAGTCATTTCACACATCTTTTATCATCTTTTTAGCATCTTTTTATCATCTCTCACAAGCAACTTTAGAGTTAAATCTTCCACAACAAGTTTCATTAGCAAAATTTGAAGTTTTAGGGCAGCAAACTAGGGTTTTTGCAGGTTTTGAAACTCACTTCTATTGTCAAGATCCAACATTGCAAAGGGTTGATCATGGATGCCTATGGTGAATCATGAAGAAATCTAGGGTGAAGAGGTGCAACTAGTCACCAAATCATGCCTAAGTACTTGGTTTCCTATTGATTCCATCTTCCATTTTAACTCTATCTTCATATTAAGGTTTGCATCTTGTTTGTTTATCATTTGCATGCCATTTCATTCCTATTTTGCACGTGTTGTAAATTTTTTAGGGTTGATATCTTTCATCATATGAATCATCTTTTCATGTCTTATTCTAGATCAATAGAATAGGGTTTTTGTTATGATTCAGACTTTCCTAGTCTTTAACACATCTAAGGCTAGGATTTACTCAGATTTTTCTCTATTGAAGGTTTAATTACCCAACTAGGGATTTGACCAAGGCAAACCCCCCATTAGACAAACTTTTTAAAGCTGTTTTGCAAGAATTTTCTGAGAAATGAGATCGGGTATCTGTCAGAAATTGTTGTATAGGTGTCAAGGTGAAAAACATAATTTTGAAGTTGTAGAAATTCTAAGGTGGACTGATTCGCCATGCTTGGTGAATGAGTCCCTCCTGAGGTGAAAAATTTAGTCATATTTAGATCCAAGTTCTCGGCTGTCAAAAAATAGATTATGTGTAGAAAAGTCCTGATCTGGGACCAACTCTCCCAAGGTGGCGAATGAGTCCCAGTTAGTCTAAAGTCAAGCTTCATCAGTTTTCCAGATTGTTCTTCAGTCATCTATAGTCTACCAGGTGCACACATTCTGAGAAACAACTTTCTGTTTAGAATAATTTGCATTTTTGTTCATCCTTTCATGCTTTTTGTATATCATAGCATGGTTTCAAACATAGTGTAAATCTTAGTTTTGCATTCATTTTCATTCACTCAGATTAGTCAATTGCTTTTAGTTAACTTCATTTAGGTTAGAAAAAATCACACATTTAACATTATTTGAATGAACCATTTGCATTTTTGCTCCTATCTCTCTCCTTTTAGGTGAAAAACCCTAGAAGTGCTAGAAAGGATTAGGGTGCCAAAAATCTATGGTTCAATGCTGAACCAAGAAAACCCTAATAGACTCAAGCTCAAAAAAACACAACTTATCAATAATGTTGGAGAGAGGGAAAAAATTCACTTATTGGTTCTCTTTACAAGTTGACAACCTTGGTTCCAATGTCAGAAAATGTTGAGAGACCACAAAATGAGCTCCTTGAGTGTGTCGAGAATGTTTTTCAATGCTGAATTATGCCTTTAAGACAAATATTAATAATTATGCAACACATTACTTTGGTAGATCAATGTCCTTTTAGTTATTAAGGCTCACTCACGTGAACCAGAATGGCTCACTCACCCTCAGCTGAGTTTTGAATGCCAGTTGTTGATCCTTTTGGAGTGTTAATTGATTGATGATCCTGATTTGACCAACTTATTATGAAAGATCCAACTATACACATTCGCAATACTTTCCAATTGATAGGAGGCCACATGGAACCACTTGTTAGTAGTACATGGGCTCCACCATCTCTTTGTCACTATAGCCTTGATCCACGTGTCCTTTTCCCCTCACCCCTATGATTCATAACTCGTGTGCAACTTCCATCAACAGGGAGTTGGGGAGAGGCTAAGATTAGATCTCTCAGCTTTGTCATGTACACTTCTCATTTATCCATAGCTTTATCCTTCATACAACATCCACAACTCAGATTAAAAGGAATTTAAGCATGTGCAACATATTTGCATTAGTAATGCACACTTTATTTTCCATTCCCTATGTGGAGTTATTTAATTAGATATTTTCTCATATGCCAATGCTTCCAAATCCTTTGGATTACTCCATGTGGCAAATTCTCGCTTCCTCGATGAGAATCTAGTAGGAAAGGTTGGACCCACATAGGATAGCGGCGTAAAAGCACAAAGTTTTGTTACACTTTATAAAGGAAATAGCCAACACTGATCCAACTTTTAAACTTGAATCACTAAAAAGTGGCATATATGTTTTGATTTTGAAATGATGTAAACTAGTAAAATATGTATTTTTTAGTATATTTTATGTTAGTATTTTAAAAATTAAAAAAAAATATTTTAAACTAGTTTTTGATAAATTAACAATATAATTTAGTTGATGATAAAATGCTGAAAAATGAAGTTGCATGAGATGTCAAACTTTTTATAGTAAATTTCATTTCTTTTCTTTTAATTTTTGTGTGTGTATTTATAACTTGAAACTTTAGTGCATGGATATATTTTTTTTCCAATTTTGATAAATATATATTTTTAAATAAATATTAAGATGTGTGTGAATAGAAAAATAGTTGTTTCCACTGGACGTCAACTTTCATATTAAATATTTATCTCAAATGAAAAAAAAATACCATCTTGAAATAGATTCTGTTATCTAGTGCATCATATTTTTTTAATTTTTTTAATAAGTTTTAGTATTTTTCCTTGGCATGGTAATCAACCTAATATTTTGTGTTGATAACCTAATTTTAATAAAAATAAAAAATAAAATATAAATAATAATTAAACTATTAAAATAAATATATTTTTGAAAACTACACTTATGTATCTACAAAAGGGTATTTTTATTATTTTAAAAAAAGGTTATTTACATTAGTAGGAGTTATTGAAACTTCAAGTTTTTGGAAATAATTTTAATTTTTTGGTAAATTGGACTCAAAGTGGTGCTCTATATATTTTTAACCAACAATTTTAGTTGAAAAAGTTGTGGAAGTATCTAACTTAGCTAGAATGAATCTTACTAGATCTTATGTTTGAACAAAATTGATTTTTAGTTAGAAATACTTAAATTCGGTTGTGCTGATAAGTTGGATGAAAGTGTAACATAGCTTTATGCTTTTACCCAATGGTGAGTAATCATGATTAATCCATGTCACTGGCTATCAACTGTTGATTCCTTTGAAACCTCAAAAATGTTGACCATTAAAACCATCGGGCCCATCATCAAAGGAGACACATGGCAACCACCCGCCAGCCAATGTGATTATTTTAATAAGCAAGAAGAACAAACGGGTGCATGGGGAATGGTCTAGATGTGTCCACCTCAATTATCTCCCACCAATTATTTTCTTCAATAGCCATCTGCATGCCTTATCAAAGACGTCGGGCCCACCAATCGTTCAAGATAGATGGCCTTCTACCATGAGCTTGTATGAATAAAATAAAGTGAAAAAAATAGAATAGGCACATGGGGAACGATGGTGATCATCTACATCAATCGAACGATAGTCAAGGGTCCTTATATCTACACATATCAAAAAATGTTAATCTTTAAAAGGGACCTGACTAGGTCGATGAGAACATACCCATGCCATAAAAGACTTAAGGGTTTTCAGTGGGAAATATTTAGCCCGACTTAGCTAAAATTAAAACAATGGCCCAAACATATGCCAATCAGTAAAACAAGACCAGAGGGTTAGTTACTCAATGGGATTCGATGGCATAAGTTGTGACTAAAGGACTGAGAACTGACACAAGGGGTCAACACAAAAATAAAACCCTAGCAAGGATACAAGTCAAAGGGTTTTTAAAAATAAGACATAAGTAAACTAAAACCCCTATATAGTGATAGGAGACAAAACCCATAGTCTTCAAAACTAAACAAGATTTTGGAGTTGGAACATGAAATTTTTTTAGGAGTTCCATCAATGGCTCCCACTGGGGACGTATATCTCTTGTAGGCATGGCGAGATCCTAGAATCTGTGGTTGAAGAAGACTAGTAAAAAAAAGAGGAACTAAAGAACCAGAGAACTACCCAAACTAGGCAGTAAGACCAAACCATACACAACCAAAGCAAACACACCTAGACACAAAATGTACAAAATCTACAATGTACATGGAATTATAACATACTTAGGAAAAGTATGGTTTTAAGAACTGTCCATGTATTGACAATTCAAAAACATACCTATCAAGCTCTAGAGAAAATATGAATCCTCACCATTAGTACTAGCTATCAGATAAGGTCTAGTCCATAATGCTTCAAATTTCCCATGTTTTCCCTTGTCCCTAGCCCTTGCATTCTAGGATAACAACATACTATTTACCTCAAAATTTTTGGGAGAAGCTCTCTTATCATGTAGATGCTTAACCTACAACTACATCTTCATAATCGTAGCATGAGCCTCTCTTCTGGTCTCATCCAATTGCACTAGATTATTAATTCTATGTTGCATATCATCACATACATCTTCGTCATATTCTTTCACAAACTTATACATCTTCAACTGTAAGTTATTTTGTGGTATTCTAGCATCTAGACCATATATGGTCAAGCCAAACGGTGAATAACTAGTAGCTTTTTCCACAGTCACTCTATCTGCCTAGAGTGCTAATTTCAGCTTTAAGTCTCAAGCCTTTTTTTTCTTCTCCATCACCCTTTTGATGATCTTCATCAAGATTTTATTACTAGACTTAGCCTGACCATTTCCTTGAGGATGGTAAGGTGAAGAATAAGAAAATTGTATGCCATGTTTATCACAAAAGTCTTTGAGTTCCTTAGATCTAAAACACATAGAATTATCTGAGATGATCTTTTTCGGGACTCCAAACCTAATGAGAATGTTATTTAAGAGAAAATCTACCACCACCTTGATTTTTGCTTTCTTTGGGGGTATTGTTGTGGACAAGGAAAAAGCATCCCTTTTTTCTTGCTTGATTTTAGATTAATTAATGATAAATTGGACTCAATGAGGAATTGATTTGGTGTTGTGAGGTGATTTACACACCCACACTAGGTCTTGGACCCTTTCAAATTGAATAAAATTCATTTTTTGATGTATTGTAAATGTGTCGTAACACATCTTCACACTTTTCTAAGACCATAATATCATAATTCACCAAAATAACCTTACCGAGACCTATTTCAAAGTGTTGTAAAGTCTTGTAACAAACTTTCACACTTTCCTAGGCTTGTCATCAATATTTACACCTTTCTTATGCATTGAATGACCCCATTATACACTCATAGGCCCTACTTAAGTGTCTTGTTGAAGAACATGATAAAAATTATTTATATTATCACAATTCCAAAAATCCACTTAAAAATGCCTAAGTGGACTAAGTCATCATTGGTGGCTACTTAGTCCCATTTGGCTCAAAAATCAAAATAAATTTAAATTTATTTCAATTTTTATTCCTTAAGACCTAAGGTCTCCCTATGATGAGGTATTTTCAAGAATTAGGGCATAATTGTGTAAAAATATATGTGGCGAATTAGTCCACTTGGCTCAAAAATCAAAATAAATTTAAATTTCTTTCAGGTTTTTATTCCTTAAGACCTAAGGTTGGCTAGTGATGAGGTATTTTCAGGAATTAGGGAACAATTTTGTATAAAACTAGGGGTTTTCCTCTCATTTGGCCTAATTCATAATTCATCATCATTCATCCATCACTCATCATGTTCTCAAATCAAGCAAGCTAGGGTTTCATCATTGCAAGTCTTCAAGATAACTTCCAAGGACATTTAAGGGTAGATTCTTCAACTATTGCTGCAAAAATTCAAGCTCTATCACCATGGCAATGTACTAACTCCATTGTTTTCAAGCGTCATTACTTTTTTTGTTCATTTTGGTTTAATTACCTAAAAGGGGTTTGACCAAGGCAGATCCCCATGCCCTAACATTCACCATTTCTTTCTCTTTCATTGTGTGTTTGCAGATTTAGACACTTTGAGGGTTTGAAGATCATTGAAGATAATGTTGAAGACCTCTCCTTACTTGCAAAGCCAAAATATCAACAGAAAAGGTCACTTTTAGGCCCAAAAATCAGAGTTTCAAAAGTAGACACCTATAGGGAACCAAAGTGCAGACCTCGGGCTTTTGTTTCCACTTTAAAATTTTCAAAAATTTAGAAGTGGACTGAGTTTCCAATAGTGGAAACTTAGTCCCACTGAACCTATTTTTTAGAGGTTTTTTCAGATTTGGATACCAATTTGGTCGAAATAGGTTTCTAAGTAGTTTTCTTGAAACTAGGACTAAGTCGCCCAACCTAGCGTAAGTGTCCCAGTCAACATTTTTAGTAAAATTTTCAGCATTCCAGAATCTCTCCACATCAAATTTCAGATTCCAAGTGCACATCTCTAGTTTTGTTTAGTTATTTCATCATTTACATGCATTTTTAGGCATTTTTGTATATCACACTGTGTTTTCCAGTACATTGCATTTCTTAGGTTTTGCATCATTAAATCATTTTATTTTTCAGATTGGTGCATTAATACATCTTAATTAGACATATTACATATCATTTACATTAACTTTGAGTGTAAAAAATTTACATTTTGGACCCCCATTTCTTTCTCCTTTTAGGTGAAAAACCCTAGAAGGAGCTAAAGCAATGTGGGCAATCCAAAATCATTGTCCAAAATTGCTTCCACCCATTTCATGAAATATTCAGTGGCAAAAAGGATCCATGAGTTCCTTCCACTAGACTTTTATGGTATCTTTCCAATGAAATGAATTCCCCATTGTTGGAAAGGGTCTTGAATAGTCATAGGCCTAAGTGGTAGATTTCCTGAAAACTTCAAATTTCTAGAAAACCTTTGACAAGAATCACAAGTCTTGATGAACTTATGAACATCCTTAAAAATAGTAGGCCACTAGAATCCTACTCTCATGATCTTGTGGGTAGGGGTCTTTTTCAAGTAAGGACCACCACGCACCCCATTATGCATTTCTTGCAAGAGTTCTAGTGCTTACTTTCCATCTACACATGTGAGAAATATACCATCTAGGTTTCTCCACCATAACTTGTTGTCAATAATCACATACTTGATGGCATGCAATTTCAAAGTCCTCTTGTCATTTTTAGCCATATCTGTAGGACATTGCAAAGTTTGTAAATACTAGACAATTCTTCTATACCATCTGCATGTTTGCATATCACAGATAGGTGCAACATCAATCACTTATGTTTGGTTGACCTGATTACCCTCTAAATTAGCTTCTATCATTAAATTAGCTAGGCCTTGGCCTCTTACTAATTTGGTGATCTAAACATCAATGTTAAATTCTTGAATCCTATTGATCCATCTACACCTTCTACCTGTAGTCTCCTGCTGAGTGAAAATATCCTTCACATCAGCACTTGGTACAAAAGCTATGGCAGTAACTCCCTATAGGTAAGTACTAAAGTTCTTTACAACCTTAACCAGAGCATACACTTGCTTCTCAGTCATGTCATATTTCAGCTCTACAACTGGTAAAGACTTGCTAAAGAATGCAATGGGATGTTCAAAGCCCTCTTGATTTTTTTGTAACAAAACAATAGCAATTGTATGAAAAGAAGCAAAATAAAAAATGTGCATTGGCTTCGAGAAATGAGGATATTTCAATATTGGAGCCTCCTTAATATCTTGTTTAATTTTTTTGAATGCTTAGCGAGGCTCCTCACTCCAAAGTACCTTTTCCCCCTTTTCAGTATTTTGGAAATAGGTCTTGTGATTTCTTCAAAGTTAGTCACAAACCTTCTTAGAAAATTTATTTGTCCAAAAAATTATTGAATGCCCTTGAAATTTTTTGATTGAGGGATTTTATCTATGGTTGCTACTCTTTCAGGGTCTATTCTTACTCCATCCTTAGACACAATATTCCCTAAATTTTTTACCTTAGTTACCCCAAAATCACATTTCTTTGGATTCAAAGATATCCAATACTCTAGTGACCTAAAAAATACCTTTTCTAAATGCATACAGTGATCTTCCTCTTTTTTAGAGTAAGTGGTCAAGTCATCTTGGTAAAAAACTATAAATAAATCAATAAAATCAGAAAAATCTACATCCATAGCCCTTCGAAGAGTGGCACCTACATTTGTTAAGCCAAAAGACATTCTAAAGTAGACGTAAGTCCCCCATGGAGTAGTGAATGTAGTCTTGTACTGCTCAAACTCTTTCACTTTTACTTGATTAACCTGAAAAAACCATCCATCATTGATAGTAGCTCACAGCTAGTGACCTTTTGCAACATGGCTTCCATGTTTGGCAATGGGTAATTCTCCTTTAATGAGGATACAATCAGGTTCTTGAAATCAACACACAATCTTATGTCACCATTATTTTTTCTTATTGGTACCAAATTAAATACCCATGAAGATGTTGAGATGATGAATTGCACAGCCCCTGAAGCTCTGGAATCTTCAATGCAAGATTTTAGCCATGAAAGATAATCAACCACAAAAGAAGTGTTGCAACAATGGAATGCTTGATTAAAGATTCTATTGATATGATATGATATCTGATTGATATCTTGATATCTTGATATATTGATATATTACAAATGTACAAGATGCCTTGAATATATAGGCATGAGCTAAACCCTAATATGCATGAGATGTTTCCATGCGTCAAGATCAAACAACATGTGACAACATATGAACCCTAATGGTGATGATCATTAAATGATGAGATAAGTTCTAGAAAGAATCTTATCCCACAAACTAGGAAAGGGAATATTATCCCATTTATTAAATGATTTATCTAATAATGCAACCTAGGACTTAATGATTAAATGCAAGACCTAAGTTAACTTATGATAATTTAATAATTAATTAATTAATTACACCAACACCCCCTCATAAGTGCAACTTAGGGAGGAAAATGCAATGATTATGCAAAGATGATCGATGATGGGTCCCGGCTATGAGGCCATGTTAGGTACCCATGTACATGAAGATGCAAAACAATCTCCCACAACCGGAGAAAAGGGGAAAACCTAGTAGGAACAAAACCTCTCTCCAAAAAGGAGATGAAAGTGCAGAAATGTGAGATAGGATGGGAAGGATGGAGGACTCCCAAATACCCCCCAAGTACGCCATCTGTCACATGGATACAATAGAATCAATGCTCCCCCATAGGAGGAAAAGAAATAGAGAGACTATGTAGCCCCCCCAAAAAATGATATCACCTACAAAAAAGGTAAGTGTCTGAAGACAGAACAAGATCCAATGTCGACAAACAACTTGTCTCCCTTTCGGAAGAAACAAAACCAACTACAAGTGCAAAGATGCTTCCCATTCTGGATAGGAATTGAAGGAAGGAAGGATGAAAATGGATGATGATGTCTCTAAACTCTGCTTAAGTGTCTCCTTGCCTGATGAAGAAAATGCCATAGTCCCAAACAATGAAGAGGGTGACAAATCAGGACGATGCAGAAACTGATGTTGAACAATATCCAAAGACAAAGATAGAATGGATGTGATGGATGTGATGGAGACTTGATAGCCCCCCCTGAATGAAGTGTCCTCAAAACCACTGAAAGAAGTCTGAGGCAATGAAGGTGTCCAAATCACAAATCTCCTACTAGGAAGAAGCAAATCCAATGGTGGATGCTGAAGAAACCTCAAGTCTTGAATGGAATGATAGGGAAGAAGTCTCGGATAGGAAATTGCTGAAGAGAAACCAAGCACCTCAGAGATGGTCTTTGAATTCCCAATTAAGGTCGAGACAAAAGAATGAGGAGACTCAAAACAACTCTCCAAGGTGTGATCTGAATAGAGGAGTGATATCCCCTCAAGAATGTTCTCCAAACTTGTAGAAGTGGCCAAGTCGGTGATACCTGAAACGAAGCCATCATGTGATGTCAAGTTTGAAAAACTGAATGTGTCCTGATGGATGATGAGAGTGGAAGCCTCAATCAATGATTCTGGACAAGGAATCACTGAATGTGAAGAGATACCAACTGTCTCTGATGAAGAAGAAGCACTGAAAGGAACCTTGTCAACCTCTTCGAAAAGATCAAGGTAATCAACTTCCTACATAACAATATCATGATGGGGTACTAGATCTGAAGAATGACATATTGAAGCATGACCATCAAGGAATAGTGGAGTATCTAAATATCCGTATAGTTCCCAAAGCTTAATCCAAAGGATGTGAGGACAATCACAATGATCAATATCTTTCAAAACATCAGAATTAACTTGCATCTCAAGAATCTCCAAAACAGTGTACCTGCTACAACTCCAAGCAAGCTCATGAATATCTTCACTTGGACAAGGAACTCTACCAAATAGATATGGCAACAAATCAAGTGAATGAAGATGGTGGCAGATCCCATCTCGCCATTGTGAATAGCTACCCTTGTGCAACATAACCAAAGGAGAATAATATGCAAGCCCCATAACAAAAATTTCTCCACAAAAATCAAAGACACTAACCTTCAACAGAAAATAGAAGACTTCCAAATAGATATGCAACTGAGAATATGCCTCCAAGATCAACAAATTCTACTTTAGTCTTTAGGATGTCTCAGGAATCAAAAAACCAAAAAAAAAGATACTTGGAGCTGAAACCAAAGAAGAAGACTGGACTGATGAAAAAATTGCACTGAAATATCTCTCGAATGCCGCTGGAATCACCAAAAACTGACAATTTGATGTGAAGATGTGTGCATTGGAGTCCAAAAGGGAGGGTTGACTTTAGTTGACTGTAGAAAGTTATAGCAGAAAAATCCTACAAAATGGATGGCACCACTAGATAGTGCTCTGAATTCTCTTTCTGTCGATATCTTGTTTGCAAATTTTTGATATCGAGGCGCGAAGATATGGCCTATGGAAGAAAAACTGCAATTTGATCTGAATAGGCTAAATAGGCGCAAAAAATAAGCACTAGGGGCCAAAAAAATTGGCCCCCGGTCGCTGATATGACCAGGGGGCTGGCAGGCAGTTTAAAAAAAACACTCTGCCAGGCGGGTGGTGTCAGAGCAGCAGGTTAGGTGGCGAGGCCGGCGAAGGTGCCGGAGAGAATGGACCGCCGGAGTCAAGCGGGTGCCGTCGGTCATGGATAGGACTGGGGCGTGAGCGGTAGGAGCAAACGTCGGGAAAGTGGAGGACTGTCACCGGGGTGATGAACGGCCGGCGGAGACTTCGGTCGGTGGCCTCGACGGTGAACGGGCGGTCACCGGTAAGAAGCCGATGACAGATGTGTCGGTAGTCGGGAGATGTGCTGGTAGCCAGGAGATGTGGACAGCTGGAGACGGGTGATGTGACCGCAGAGTGTGGTCGGTGTCTGCAGATGATGCTGACAAAAAATTTAAATATTGCAAGAAATTTGCAATTTAAATTTAAATAAAAAATTGCCGATAGAAAATGCGAATACCGACCGGCGGTGAAATAAATCCAAAACTATTGCCGCACAGAAAAATAATTACGCCAACCCATAATTTAATTGCCATTCGCCCACTGCTGATTGAAATTTTTGCTGATACTATAGAAAATTTTTGCCCAAAATAGCCAAATATTTTTTTGATTTTTCTATTTTTTTTTTTCCTTGATGGAGGCCTGAAAGGGAGATTTTTTTCTGCAAAACTGTACGGATAGTACAAAAAATGCAAACCCTAAATAATACCTCGAAGGCTCCTAGATGATATGTCTCCAATTTTGACAAATGAACAGGCGATCTATGGGTTTTGAGGCCTTTTGGATGCAATGGATAGGTTGGAGAGAGTCTGATCTGTACCAGAAATCAGCTTGGCTCCCGGGTAGAGCCAACTAGCCTGCAACATAAAACCCTAAGCCTGCAAAGAATCTCGCATTCCAACTTCCTTGATCAAGGGTTGATGTTTCAATGGACTAGCTCTGATACCATGTTGAGATGATGAATTGCACAACCCCTGAAGCTCTGGAATCTTCAATGCAGGACTTTAGCCATGAAAGATAATCAACCACAAAAGAAGTGTTGCAACAATGGAATGCTTGATTAAAGATTCTATTGATATGATATGATATCTGATTGATATCTTGATATCTTGATATATTGATATATTACAAATGTACAAGATTCCTTGAATATATAGGCATGAGCTAAACCCTAATATGCATGAGATGTTGAAATGTGTCAAGATCAAACAACATGTGACAACATATGAACCCTAATGGTGATGATCATTAAATGATGAGATAAGTTCTAGAAAGAATCTTATCCCACAAACTAGGAAAGGGAATATTATCCCATTTATTAAATGATTTATCTAATAATGCAACCTAGGACTTAATGATTAAATGCAAGACCTAAGTTAACTTATGCTAGTGTAATAATTAATTAATTAATTACACCAACAGAAGAGTGTCTAATGGGTTTTATAATACCAACATCTCTCAACTTCACCAACTCCTCTTGCATCTTGGGAGCTATAGTAGGATTCATGGATTTATGCTTTTTCCTAAATTTTTAGCATTCTCCTTTAGAGGAATTTCATGCTGAAACAATTCCTCTTTGTAAGATTTCAGGTCATCATATGACCAAGCAAAGACATGTTTGTACTTTCTAATCAAGGAAATTAACATTTCCTTCACCTTTGGCTTCATCTTCTTTCCTACATAAAATTTCTTGGGGGCATTTTTAGTCCCCAAATTTACTTCCTCCAGGTCTTCTGGGTGAGCAACAATTGTCTTGGTCTTTCTTTTTATCTTGACTATCAAAAACCATTTCAAGAAATACAAAGGCCTTTGGGGATTTTATTTGGTTTTAACTAGATGAATTCTTTTCCAAATATTGTATCCTTTCCATTAATATTCTCTACAAATCCACCAAAGTCAATCTTTTGACCATCATATTCATCATAACAGTTCAAAAATATAAGAATATCCTCATCGTCATTAAAATCTACCAGTTGTGCACATTGTTAGGAATGGAAGGACTTATTTTTTATCTCAACCTTAGAGATTCCTATGAAAGTTATATCATTGGGTCTCAATGCAATGTTAGCAAGTAAGTCAGCTACTCTATTATGTCCTCTTTCCATCTAGTCAATTCCAAAAGCATCAAACTGCTCAATGGAATCCTAGACAACTTTTCTATATTGCTTTAGCTTGTTATTCTTGTAGGAATATTTGGCTCTTACTTGGCATATCACAAGCTTAGAATCACCAATCACCCTTAACTTTCTTATTTTGTGCTTCTCAGCTAGTCTCAACCCCAATAATAAAGCTTCATACTCTACCACATTATTTGTACAGACAAAGGACAATGTGAAAGAGAATTTATAAGTACTATCACTAGGTGATACGAATAATATCCCTACACCAGACCCTTCTTTGGAACTTGCACTACCAAAGTACATTTTCCAAAGTCCATCCTTGTAAGAAAATATTACAACTTCATTTTTTATTGGTGCAGGGAACCTATCAATTTCTCTTGGTACTTCTTCTATTTTGAAATTACTAATGTCAGTTTCTACAAAAAGAATTGTACCATCCTTAGGAACATGTTACAAAATATGTGGGACTCTTGGTTCTCTCATCACTTGAACATCCTTACCATTAATGGGAAATGTGGAATAAGACATATCACATTGCATACTTCCTCCCATAGATGCACTCCATTTCTGAGGTAGCAACATTCCATAATTAGGTGGGATATCCACTACCACCACACTCATCTTAAACTCTTTGTTTGGGTGTGTTGCTAATCTATATGGAAGTTCATTTATCACACCAATAATAGGGACTTCTCTTGAATCCATAGCATAGCACTTACCATGAGTGATAGCATCAACTTTCAATCCTAATGCTTCCATAATTTTAGTTGACATGATGTTATTTGACGCTCGACAGTCAATGATACAATATTTTATAAAATTTTCCCCAACAATTAAAGTGAGAAAAAAAGGATCTATCTTATCAGGGCAAGTAGTTACTGAATTTCCTAAGAAGATATGGGCAATATTAGTGATAACTCCTTCAAATTCCTTGTATTTCTTATCTTTTTCACTCATTTTGGGTTGAGTGGGCACCATTAAATCATTATAGGATATAGTAACACCATTGGTAAGGGCTACTGCCTTATGCTTATGTTCCTCAATTCTCATCATTTCAAGGAAAGGAAGAGATACTTTTACTTGGCTAAGTAATTGAAACATATCAATAGGAGTATACTTGGGTAATTCAATTGGGAGCATACCTTGTTCATTGTTGCTCTCCTTCTGTTGATTTTTGGGTAGTTCAATCCTCTACTTGGTATCTTTCCTTGAAACTTCAAGGTTTTGCTTATGTGTATTTATCTTCACAACCAGAGATTTGAATTCTTGAGTAGCTTTTGGCTTCTCTACTCTCTTAGCCCAAATTTTATCTCCCCTACCTTTTCTAGCTTTGACTACTTCTATTTTTCCATCAGGATTGTGCTCTTTGTTCTTGACATTTTTCTCTTTGATGAAAAGACTAGCAGGACTACCTTGTTCACCACCAACTATTTTGTTCCTCACATGATAGGAACTTCTAGCTTGGACAACCAAGACTGCAGTATATTTCACAATCTCCTTATCTGAGGGTATCCTTAGTGACACACCATCTTCAATTGCTTCCAAATTGTAAACCTCAGCATCACTATCAACATCCTCATCAGAGAGAACTTGCTAATAATATGTATTCACAATTTTCCTTTGATTATCTACATCCACTTCATAAGAGTCCTCATCAGAAGAGCATTCAACGTCTACAACATCCAAATCACCCATAACCATAAGTACATCAACATCCTCCTCTTTTTTATCATAGTCTTCAGGAATATCTTCGTCTACTTCAACCATCTGTGCAACTGCACATTGTTGAGGAGAATGTGGCATTTGAAAAACCAATCACCAAGGGGTGTCTTCAACATAATTTCTTGAATTCTTCTGCAAAGGATCCAAAGGGACTTTATTTTGAACATTTCTATGATTATTAAGAACATGCTTCCCATTATACTAGTTGGTATTATATGGGTGGTCTTGCAACCTAGGAGGTCTTTCATTCCTTTGATATTTTTTGGTTGAGCCTTTTCTTGATTTACAATTTTGTCACTTACAGTCTTCATAAAATTATCAACCTTATCCTCAAATATTTTCCCCTTAGCTCCTAAATTCTTGTCCTCCTTTTTTGAGTTTTTGAGGAGTTTTGAATCATCTCTTCTGTCAACTTTACCAGTTGCTCTGCTAATATTCTCAATATGTTCCACCATCTTGAAGGCTTCCCTCAATGACTGAGAATTCTTATCTAGCAGTCAGTAACTCATTTTTGTATCAAAAGCTTTACAGTAATTTACTAAGCACACATGGTCATTCAATTGTAAATGAGGAGGCAACCTCTTCCTAGCCTTCTAGAACCTTATATTGAATTCAACAATAGATTCATTAGAACTCTTAGCAATATTATTAAATTGATTCAACAAAAAACTTGAATTAGTCTTTTCACCATATTTCTCTCTAAATATCCTTTTGAATTCCTCCCAGGAACCAAATCTCTCAGTAGGAAAAATCCTATACCACTCTTGAGCATCTTTAATGAGAGATTGCATAAACAACCTCATCATAACATCCTCTACCTCTACCTCAAAATCATCCATAACATTAGAAAATGCTTTGAGGTGGTCCTCACCACTCAAGGAATATTACTAGAGAATATGACTAGAGTAGGTCTGAAGTTTTCAGGAAATGGGTTTGGGTAGCTAGGTATTCTGGTGAAACACAATTTCTAGTATCTATCTACTTGGAGTGGCCTCCTAGTATGTCGATCCCTATGAATGTCTCTTTTCTCATCATCTCTTTTATTGTCAGATTGGATGCTATCCTTACCTTTTCCACTTTCACCATCACCACCCCCTTTCTTGCTTCCTTCATCATCCCCAAAATAAGAATTATTATTATTGTTTTTCCCTCCATTGGTGCACCACCACCTCCACTAGGAGTATGTCCATCAAACTTCTTCTTATGTGACTCACTATTAATATGTCCCAATCTTGAAGACTCTAGAGTGGGTGTGGAAATTTTAAGAAAAAAAATCTTCCTAGCCATATTTGCATTAGAAGCTATCATCTCAACTTTTTTCAAATCTTCTTGTAGCTTTTCATTTTCCAACTGTAATTCTAGTATCTTAGGATCTAGAGGTGCAGTAAATGGAGTTGGATTAATTTTGGCCTTTTGTGTGGGGGTTTCAACAGATGAAGTATGGATATTGGTATTGATATTAAAGGTAGTTTTCCTAGGCTGATCAATGGGTCTCTTCCCATGATCTAGAAATGATGTCTTCTTAGCAGTAGTAGGAGGATCTGAGGCTCTAGTAGTTGATATAGATATGGTGTAGGTATCAGTAGCAGAAGTTTCCACTAAGACTGTTACCTCAAGAATGTCTTTGGTCATTTTAGAAGAAAATTTAAAAATGTTTTCCTCAAAGTTCTTATGCCTAGCAGTATCTTCTCTCATTTTTTTCCAATTTTTGTTTTCTAAAATCTCTCAAGCTGCTTAGCTCTAATCCTATCTTCCCTTTCTTTTAATTCCCTCATTCTATTCTCTTCTTCTTTAAGCCTTAGCTATTCCTCTTCTATAGCTTGCATGTCTTTATCTATATCTTACTCATTTTCTAAAACATCTCCAGTATCACTCGGGGCAGGAGTATAGTAGGGCTAGTCAATAGGATCTTTCTCAAGAGAAAGGTGCACTTGTACATCAGGAGATTCACCTCTTGGCTTAAAATTATTTCTATTATAAATGGAGCCAACTCTAGGGGTTATAGGCTCTGAAAACTTCTTATTCTTACCCCAAAACTCCCACCTATCCTCCTCTCTTGAAATATTAAGCTCATTATCAAACACTTGTTCAATAGGAAAAATTCCTCGGTCTATGTTAGACCCCTCAACTTCATGTGCCTTTTCATGGGTACTGGCACTACTTACTTCAACATTAAATGTAGGAGATGCATCAACAGGAGATTCAATAGACTTACTCGATTTAGAGCTCTTCTTTACCTAGGTGGGTTGCTTCTCTTTAGTAGGTTCAAATTCTACCTTCTACTTAGGATGCTTCTTCATGATGTCAAATGTGTCAAAATCCTTCTTCTTACGTTCTTTTTAAGAACTTGTCTTTACACTGGTATTAGACAATTCAGAGTCACCACCTAGAATGTTGGGAAAGAGAAAGTGATTACACTTTGTCTTTGTACTTGTAACTTCAAAAAATATTTTAAACATAACCTAACACAAGGTGATAGAATGAAATAAGACTTGACGCATAATACTGAGTATGATGTGACTAATGCAACAAAATTTAAACCAATTATTCTTCACACAGTAAAGAATATCATAACAAACACTTGACTCTAACTTTACCAAATCTAAACTAGAGACTTTGGATTTAGCTATCCCTAGCGGAGTCACAAATCTGTTAGTTATTTTTTAAGAACCAAACTAATCTCCAAAAATACCTATGGAATTTTCCATTTCCAATAATCAGTACTGCAAAGGGATTGGCTAATGAATGAGTGGAAGCTACAAAACTTCTACTCCTACACTTTGGGTTCTGTGAAACCTGAGAGGGTGATCCCACAATTTATACTAAGGAATTCATACAATTAGAATTACATACATTGTCCATAATAGATACTTCTCATAAAATTACTCAATAATATAGTACATCAAATAAATTGGTAGCAAATTTATCAATGTTCTATACTTGGAGCATGAGAAGGCAGAACTTCAACACAAAACAAAGTTATAGTGGTATCCATTTGAGAATTTGTAAATTAAAAGTGATTGGATGATGAATCAACATAGAAACTAAACCACAAGTACTTTGCATGAACCAGTGCCTTTATCCCAAGCAGCGGAGTCAATATCAACCTATATAACCGGATAACAACTCAACAATAGCAACATATATACATAAGAAATAATGCATTATATCACTCCCCTATTACATTCATGAGCATTCCTACTTACAAATATCCTAGCACCTGATTTTATGAGTTAACGATTTCATCCAAGCATTTACATTAATTCATTGAATTAATAAGAAAGAATGAAATCAAACATCCATTGAGAAACAATAGAGATAAATAAAAGGAATCCTAAATTGATTTCATTCATAACTTGTAGAAAATTGGACACTCTTGAGAAAATAGACAATTTCATGCCCAATTAGACCTACTTTTGAGCACCCCTACATTATTCATCCTTCAAAATGACATTTATAGGCCCCTAAGAACCATTATTTTTGATCTAGAGGCCCGTTTCACTTGAGAAATCACTTAAATATCAACAAACAACATTCAATTCATCCATATCCCGAAAGCCCACCTTCAAAAACCACTGGTGGGACCAATTCGCCACCTTGGGCGAATGAGCCCCCTTTGGTGGGACCCATTCACCACCCTTTTGAGTGAAATTTCAATTTTGAGCGAGAATTTAATTAATTCAACTTAATTTTTTAGTGAGTGTAGGCCTCTTAGGTGTAAATAATGGGAAATTTAGGTGTTGATGCTTATAAATACTCATTTTAAGTCATTTTTCATATCTCTTAGTAATTTTCACAAAGGAAAATTCTAAAGTCAAGTCTTCTACAACAAGTTTCATTAGTAAAGTTGAAGTTTTAGGATAACAAACTGGGGTTTTTGCAAGTCTTGAAGCTCACTCTTCATTCAAGATTCAACATTGCAAAGAGTTGATGATGGATGCCTATGGTGAATCATGGAGAAATCTAGGTTGAGGAGATGCAACTAACCATCAAATCACACCTAAAGACTTGTTTTCAAAGTGATTCCATCTTCCATTTCTTCTCTATCTTTAGATTAAGGTTTTCATTTCATTTACATTCCATTTGGATGCCATTTATCTCCATTTTTGATGTGTTGTGAGATTTCTAGGGTTGAGGTCTTGCATCACTCAAATCACATTTGCATTTCTTATTCTAGCATAATAAAATAGGGTTTTTTTTATCATACTTTAGACTTTCCTAGTATTTAACACACTTAAGGCTAGGGTTTTATGCATATTTTTGTCCATTTAAGTCTTAATTACCCAACTAGGGGTTTGACCAAGGAAAACCCCCCATTAGACAAACAATTTGAAGTTGTTTTGCAGGAATTTTCTAAGACCCTGACTTGGGTTTTTGTCAGAAAGTATTGTGCAGGTGTCAAGGTGCAGAACAAAGATTTGAAATCATAGAAATTTGAAAGTGGAATGATTTTCCATGATGGAAAATGAGTCCCTCATGAGGGGACCTTTTGAGTCAAATGAAAATATAGACACCCAATTGGCAAAAAATAGTTTCTGGGTAGAAAAACACTGACCTGGGACTGATTCACCCAGGGTGGTGAATGAGTCCTAGTCAACTCAAAATCAAAATTTTCATATTTCCAGATTTCTTTCCAGTCCTCTTTAGCTTCCCAGGTGCACACATTCTGAAATATAGTTTTTTGTTAAGTTTCAATTGCATTTTTTATCATTCTTTTAAGCTTTTTGTAAACATCATTGTGTTTTCAAATATTACACATTTCTTAGGTTTTGCATTCATAATCAGTCAATTACATTGTTTAGTCACATTTAGATAATCTCATTTAGTCTTAATCACATAATACATACATTATATTGAGTGAACCACATTCATTTTGAGGGTTTATCTCTCTCCTTTTAGGCGAAAAACCCTAAGAGTGCAAGAGTAGCATATAAACCTATCAAAATATATGGTTCAATAACTCATAAAACAAGTACAAGGTGAGACAATAGCCATGAAATTGGTATTATTCTATATTGTATGTGCTATACTATTATCAAAATTACATACATAACACTGAACTCTAACTTTTGACAAAAACTCTAAAGCATACATAGTATTTTCCTTACAATTCACGGTGTTAATTGCAAAACAACGAAACCCTACTTTCTGGCCCTCAATTCCTTCTTATAGAAATGAAGGAGAAAAACAAGCCTCAGGCCAAAAAGTACACATGTCAAAACCCTATTGGACCGCTATAACAAAGATTCTCCCATTCAGTTACAATGCATTCCCAAGAGGTGGGAGCCATGTGGGAAAATGAAAGTAGTCTTCATTCATTGTTGGAGATTTGGTCTAATTTTCAAAATGGGTATTACCAAATAGTTACCTCAAAATTTGTGCCCATGCACACAAAGTAAAAGAAGGAAAGCATTGAAGAAAAATAAAAGGAAAAGTCAATAGATATTTCCATGTCCGCAGCCTTGTCATCAATTCAACTTGGAGAAGATGCATTGTATTTTCCATACTTTATCAAAATCCTAATCTATACTACATCCAGGCTATGCAGTGCATTCCCATCTATCCATTATTTATCATGACTACATATTTCAAATTTTCAAATCAATAACCGACAACCTTTTATGTCAGACTCTCCACTCCTTCTAAGTAGCTTCCTTTCCATGCTAGGAATTAATCTTCAGTGGGCCAATCAAAATTCATGACTTCATCATCACTTTGTGTATAAGGTCCATACTTGGTGAAAATCTGGTTAGCTTCCTTATCAAATTCCAGTAGGACAGTCTCAACATGAACTAACATATCCATATTTATCTTCAATGTCTCCATATCAAATTTCTGACAAATTGACATAGCCTAATATGAAATAACCTGATTTGTTTCATTTTTCCACTCCTATAGAGTCTTAATTCTATTATCATCCCTTAAAATGGATGGAAGAAGGCCATGATGTGATTCATGGAAGGATTTTACTAGCTCCTTTAGTTTATTCTCCAATGGTTCAATATTTCCCCTGTATCCTTCAATCTTCCCTATAAGAACTACAAGAAGGTTTAAACTTTTTAGGTGGATTGGTATCATTCTTAACTCCAATTTCCATCAATATCAAATCCTGCTTCCTAGGGATCCAAATTTCCATGAGTGGAATGGCTCTTTCTCTGTCAATGTCAAAATTCCTGATAGCATCCACCATAGATGAATAACTATAGTGAATAGTATTCAAATTTTTAATATTCAATCTTTTGTTCAGGTGTTCTAGCACTATTGTGACAATATTCATATTATTCTTGAAAGTCTTCTCATCATGATTGTCACTTTTATCTTTGTACTCATGTATCTCCCTAAGCAACTCATCCCTATCGATATCCCTTTCACCCTATGTCCCTTTTGATGTAATGGCTTCTACTATTGAAATGGGAACACTCCCCATGTTATATGGCACAATGGCCCATGAAGAACTTACTTCAGCGGTAAAATATGGGGGTACAACTTCTTGTGAAGTAGTGGGGGAGTCAACATCATTCTACTTAAGCTTTCCAAGTTGCAATCTTTGCAACATATCCTCCAATAATGTTTCCTTTGTTTGCAACTACATATTATCCTGCTCAAGGTTTCCATATTTAACTAACAAGTTATTGCATTTTGTCCTGAGCTTATCCTTTTCTGCAGTCATAGAATCTATAGTGGCCCTTGTGAATTGTGCAACATTAACTGACATATTTGCATCTTCTAATGCCAATGTATCTAACACTCTTTTTATTATTAGGCATCCACTATAGTTAGGTGGAGGCTCAACAATATTGGGCTTTCTTGTGCTTGGGGCTAAAGACCATATAGCCAAGGGTTCCCAATCTTCATTGTAAGTAGACCCCTATAATGCAAGTGAAGCTTCTTCTTCTATGTCATAGAGAGGCCTATCACATTTCTTTACTGTGTCAAAAGATATGGCAGAAGCAAGATCCCATTCTGGTAGCAAAATAATGCCACTAGT
>VDFB02105593.1:150107-194400 GCA_007258455.2 Sequoia sempervirens | reverse complement strand
CTTCATTGTCCTGCAACGCATTATCTTCACAAAATTAGATCTATCTAAACCACATAAAATAACATTTATTGAAATTATTTTATCAAGCCTTCTTTCCAACTTGATCTCTTGGGGGACTTTCAGGGATCTCAAATCCATCTGCAATTGATTTCCAAACCTCAAACCCTAGGGCCATCAGGTATGCTTCCATCCTTACTTTTAAAAATGAATAATTGGATCCATCAAAGAGTGGTGTCTTGTTTGTAGATAACCCTTCTTGAGCCACTAAGTGTGCCATCCCAAATCTACCTCAAATTGTTAAGCTTCTTTAAAGGAACTTATCTCTAATACCAATTGAAGGGAACACAATATATTAAGGGTGGGTGAATTAGTATATCAAATCTATTTAAAACTCTTTAAATCAATATGAATCATCATAAATTACTTCTTCAATCATGAACCTTAAATCATAAAAACAAGAAGCATTAAACTAGCAACACAGATGAGCACATTCACACAATGAACACCGAATATACATGGAAAACTAGAATGGGAAAAACCATAGTGGGAAGAGCTGCTTGGAGCTACTATCCAAATCCAACCTCATGGAAAATTATAAAGTAGGCACCAAACTACCAGAGACACCAATCCATAATTATATTTGTAGGCACCAACCTATTGGAGACACCAATCCCTAGTATAAGTATCTGAGCACCAACTCAATAGGTAAGACACTAGTCGTACCAAATTACAAAGATATGATTTATGGATCTTAAATTTCAATTACATAGCTTACACTTGATTTGGTGTTCTGATGGTGGCACATAATTATTGAGATGCAACTCTCATTACATCACCTGACTTTATAACTGATCTCACAATTACACTTTCACACACACCTCAATTCACATCTAAAGTATGATGATTAGTCATTATATACATCCCCTTACATTAACATCATTTTATGTTGACCAAGAATCCCTTAACACCATCCAAAATTATCCAAGTTGGCTAAGGTGGACCTAAATTCAAGTTTGCATGAAACGTGTTGTGGGTTAGTCCTAAATCAATTTTTTTTTGTTAAAAGAGAATGATGTCATGCACTTTCTTTAGGGAATTAACTTGAACCTATTTCAACTTCCTATTCTATTTCTAGAGGGCACATGCGACAAGGTGTTGCAAGTATGAAGGTGTTTTCATTGATGTCAATAGGACACTAACAGGCTGGTGTTGTCATTGATGTCAACTATGTGTTAAGGAAGATTGTTGCATGATGAAGATGTCAAGGATATTGAGAAAATTTTGAAAAAGAGGAAAATAGGTTGTTGCAGGTTATGCATGCGTAGTTGAGATATTAAGTGTTGTGGGTATATGGAGCTATCTTTATGTTCTAGTCTCTGAAGATGTATTGGAATAAAGTAATGTATCGAGATGATGTCTCTAGTATTTGGTTTCCAACTACTTTTGAGAAAATTTGATAAACAAAGAAAATAGTGTTGTGTAAGTGTTTAGAATGTGCTATGAGATGTGCTCCACGTTTCTTCTATGTTGATGCTATGCCTGTGTGGTTATGATATTTTGTTCGAGGTTGTTAGAGGTTTCCATATTTAGAATTTGGGTTTCTTGTCATATCTCGATTTCACTGCTTGCATTTAAAATGATGAGAAAATTGGAATATTTGAAAAGAGGAATTTTTCATTTATTTTATTTATGGAATTGATAAAATGCAATGATGAAATTGAAAATGAATATTATGCAATTTTTTGATTTAAAAAATTATTTTATGATTATCAAGGTTAAAGGTTATTGATAAGTGGGCAAGCGTAAGAATGTGTGTAGGGTTGAAGGATGAGAACTTGATTGAGGTAGGCATGATTGGCTTGATGATCACGGTAAGCAAGAATGGAATTTGGAATCTCACACACTACCGTAGAATCATTCCATTTGCATATGTTTGAAAGTTGATTAATTTAATTTATATTCGGTGTGAGAATTATGAATTGGTGGAAAGAAAAAATTAGTGCATTCTCGTCTTACTTTTTTTGTTTCAAAAATTGATTTCAATGGAATTGAATAGGAAACTCATCTCATTAAATACAATTATTGTATGGGAAATGATTGCATTGTTTGTCTTTTGGATGAATTTGAAATATATTTTGAAAAAGGAAATGAAATGGATAAATTAAAGATGTAAGTTTGAAAAATACGTTTGAGTAGATGTGTATATGAATATAATCTTACGAGGATAAATTGATTGTGTAAATATATATGTGTGTGTGTGTGTGTTCAAATAAATATACATATACACATATATATGTGAATATTTTCCTTGAATTTAATTTTACTTTTTATAGAAAATAATGAAATCATGGATAAAAATATGTAACTCCCATCATTAATGGGATAGGGGCCGACTCCCTCTCATGGAAAAAAGCTTCAGTTAATGCTCAAAAAGAAGAGGAAGTGGGTGGCTAGGACAAAATATGGAGATAGGAGAATTCAAAGACCACTATCTCCTAAAATTAGTAAGGAGATATTCAAAGAGAAAAGGAAGGAAAATGCAAAGGATGAGGGAGAAAAAGCAAGGAAGAATCAAGAAGGAGGATCGATAGGGGAGAAAAAGTAGAGGAAATAAAAATTGTTGCCAAAATTTCATTAGGAAAAATACTAGTTTCATACGAAAATGAGGTAATATGAAACCCCATACTCATGTTGCTTGAAAGAATGGATTTTTTCTTCATTGTGTCTATGTTGAGCTTTTCGTGCGAGCTAGCATTCAAGTGTTTACCTCAATGGTCAACCTATGTCAAACCTTGTTGTCTTAGCTAAGACCGAAGCCTCTACAATGAGCTTATGCTTTTTTATGTTTTGCATGTGAGGGTATCAACTAGATTCCCTTGACGGGTTTTACCTGATTGCTCTTTTTCTTGAGGGTTGAGGCTATTTGGATGACTTGTATTAATGTATCTCTTTTATCATTTTTTATTCAAAGGGGTAAACGCTTTTGACTGGAGCTATGAACCAGATACAACCATTCAACAATTTCACCCCAACGGGGTTTGAACCTTGGTGGCAAGAACAACAAAGCCACCGATAAACCATTACACCATGCCAATACCAGCAATGTATCTCTTTTATCATCCCCTATGAAATAATGCATTTATTTGCATGCCACCTTATGGTGATCGACCTGCACTGTATTATCATTGACATGTGGTGGATATGTTTTTATGGCCAAGCGATTGTTATCGCTGCTATTGTGAAGCAGTGAACAACTGACATTGTATCCATATATCACCCCACCAAATTGGTGGTAAACTGTGGCAATAACAATGTATGGCCGAGCTTAGGCTGCCACTGTCATTTATTGTGAACATTTATCATACTTTATGGAAGGTAAAAAGTGAGGAATGAAGTATCGTTCCATGGAAACCTTGGTCGAACGATGTCATTATTCAGTGGTAACTCCTCTAAAAGAACATGCCATTGTTCGATGCATATTTAAATGTTAATGAATTATGTGAAGCAATATTCAGCCTCCCATGGATGCGGGGTTAAAGAACCTGAAGATTCAACATGAGCTATTTTGTGCTTGTACATATATATATATATAACCATATATATGTGTGTGTGTGTGTCTATATTTTTGTGTATCACTATCAATTTACTCCAGAAAAATGATTTACTCTATTTTTTATAAGAAATTTGAAGGGTGCTTCCATACTATCAAAGACCCAGCCGAGTCTTATATGCTATTATTTATAATGATTAACTTGTAGTGGAATCGATAACATGTTATCATCCTTATGATAACATTCCTATCAACTACTCCCATTTTTTTTCTTGTGGAATCTTGTCTTGTTGAAACATAATGATTGTTTATTTTGATAAATTGATATTTTTTTATGAACTATCACAATGACAATGTTTCAACTTGAACAACAGACATGCATGATTGACCAGAAATAGACACCTAGAATCTAAATCTGATATTGATTGGAGTTTTTTCTTATCGTTTTTGAAGGAACTGATATTTCTCTGGTAATGATCAATCATGTTGGCCAAATATATGTGGAATAAATATTTTCCTGAATTTCTAATAGAGACAAAATGCCAATGAAATATTAAATGGAGCATCTGAACAAGTTGATGCTAATCTATTATGAATATGGATTCCTGTATGCAAGGATGATTTAACTTCTTATTTTAGAATGTATACGCATTTCTTTTTCAACTATTTTCACTTAGAGGCATATATGTGCTTGTGCATAAATGCTACATTAATGCACATGCACATACATGCGGTATACCTTCTGATTCATCTCGATTATTTTACTCATTGAGCATATTAAATCTATTTTGCAAATGGAACAAAATTGTATAAACTTGGAATAGTGTTGAATTGCAATTACATATGATGAATAGATGATTGGTTTACTAGACTTAAATGAATAATGTTTGATTGTGTTGATTTGAATGATACATGAATTCAGTGGTAGATTTTAGCACACTAGATTTTGCTAATAGATGGTCTAAAAGGGAGGGATACCCCTTGGATATGATAAGCTCTTCTTCCTAGAATGGGTGCGAGAGAGTGTAAATTTTCTTTTCCAAATATAACTAGAGTTGCATTTCATGTAGCATGAGCTTGGCCAAGCTTTGCAGTCATTATATATACACATAAGGAAAACAATGTTATTATTTAATCTCTCTCTATTAATTTATTTACCTAACATTGAACTTGCATAGTCTAACTGTAGATAGAAATGCATGAGGTTAGGCACACATAGATTCCACCTTACAAATTGTATCTCTTGCTAAGTGTTCCATGCAGGGTCAGGTATTCTTTGTCTAGCTTAAGAGTTTTTGGGAAGCATTGCTTCATGGTTGGGTGGAAAAGAACCTCAATCACGTTCTCATCCACCAATGGAAGTGATCTACCTTAGAGGAATTATATTAGAATTCTATTATTTATTTGTATCATTGATGTAAAAGAATATTTTGATGTAATCAGAAGGAAACCTTGTATTTGAGAATTGAATTTGTGGCTTTAAATGCCAAGTCAAACATGTAGGTGAGTATTGACATTTGGAAATAAATATTACTTATATTTCAGAATTATTTGCGATTTATGAACATAAAATTGCTAAATGGAATTATCTATGGAATTTGTGTGTCATAAATTTGATATTCGTAATGTTAATATTTTTTTTTTGTTGAATTAAATCTAGTTGGGTATGTGATGTTACATTTGGTATTAGAGCCAAAGGTTCAACTTTAGGCCTATGAGCCCATGATGGTTGAACTAGGGAATAGTGGACCCTTAACTAGATTTGAGTT
Source organism: Sequoia sempervirens (assembly GCA_007258455.2). Classification (NCBI taxonomy): domain Eukaryota; kingdom Viridiplantae; phylum Streptophyta; class Pinopsida; order Cupressales; family Cupressaceae; genus Sequoia; species Sequoia sempervirens. Next base: position 189,081 of record VDFB02105593.1, on the reverse strand, counting down.
ACTTAGAGAATGACCAATCTGAATTGGTTGTAGGAAATGGGAAGGTCTAAGTGAGGAAGAAGCAAGTGAAAAAAAAATAGGGCTGCAAGGAAGTCAATCGGTATAGAAGAAATCCCAAAACCGAGAACCAAGCAGAGATTCCTGATGAAGAAAATCTAGTACAGGCCCTCACACATCTTAAGATGGAGAGAGGAAAAAAGATAGAGGAGACCAAAAAAACTCCCAAGACCAAGAAACCCTCCACATTTAGTGATTGGACAATAGGATGTGGACCAAATGCACCACTATTGACTAAGGAGGAGGAGTTCTTGCACACACGTCTTGCCTCACCCAAGAGGGGAGATGTAGATTCAGATGAGGATCTATTGATGGTGTTTTTAGTAATGTAACAATACAGATAGAATACAAGTATTCTATCTCTCTTGAAAGGTGATTCCTATCAACAAGCCTCAAGAAACAACCCTAAGGTCTCTAATGTCAGGTCTTGATAATGCATAAACAACTCAGTGAAAATGTGATTTTCTGGTTATCACAAAGGGCATTTATGGTCAAACAAAAGGCTGAAACTCTTAAGTCAACAATGAGGGTTTTGCAAGATCTAAAAATGAAAATAAACCCTATAATTTTCCAAGATCTATAATCTGAAAATGATCTTTTCATCAAATATAACAATTGAGTGATGCTTTCAATTCCTAATCTAACAACAGTTTCAAAGAAATATCAAAAGATAAGGGTTTAGGGAGATTTCTATTCTAAATCCTAAGTGCAATCATGAAAACAACAAAGCATTCAAGGTGGACCAATATTCAATAACTAATTTTTACTTAGCCAAGACAAGATCTATAGTATAACAGAAATAGTGCAATCTCCAAAGGTATGAAATATTTTCAGATTGTGAAGCATTCAAACATTCACAATTGAACTATTGCAATAAGAATAAGGCCTAGGACAACTTTACACCATAACTTACAATCAACAAGTCACTAAAAATATGGACCAAAGATTCCTCAAACACCTCAAGCACTTTATCATGAACATGAAAGAATTTAACTAAATCTAAAAACTTAAATCACCAAATCACTTAAAATATCTTTGAAACATAGGAACCATGCATAGATGAAACATCATACAAAATAGCAACAAAATCAATGTCTTCTCTTGTATTCACTTCACCAAAATTTTGCAACAATTCCAGGATCAGTCTTTGCAGTGAGGAGAGACCTCATATATATAGAGTTTACATGAGCATGTTGGCCTAGAGAAAATTAAATTAGGGAATACATAATAGATTAGCTAAAACAGGTCAGGGTTGTATAATTTTAACTACCCTTTTAGTTTTTACAACAAAATATCCAAGGTTGGCCTCAAATAGTACATAAAAATTAAATAAAAAAGGTCATAGCACTACTCTCTAGGTGTGGTCATCTTGGATCTAGATGGCTTGATGTAGTATGCATAAAGCTTGAGGTAATCACCCTTGGTCGACTTCCTTATCTTCTTCTTGTCTTCTAGAATATTCTTGAAATTTTTAGAATACCTTGTTGAGGTTGGCTAAGTCAAGAATTGGAATGAAATTTAGTCTTAATTTGATTGACTTTACCTTTTCTTCATATTTATTCAAGATCTTAATCTAATCCAACTTCATTTTTTTATACTTCTCTAAAATTGCAATGTACATTGTTGCATCCACCAAATGATTTGCTATTATGGAACCATCTTCAACTTGAGAATATACTTCTCTCCACCATTGTTTCAAAAAATTGATCTTCAAATATTATTTGCTAAGTTTCTTCCTTCCAATTACAATCTCCAAAAACAACATACAACAATTGGAAATGTCATCCAACTTATTCTGGATTTTTGGGGTTGCTTCCAAAACTTTATCCATAAGATCTCTTTTAAAATCAAAGGCTTCAATCCATTCCCTCAGCTTATCTACATCCTCTGATATAAGAATTTTCTCTTTTACCAATGTTTCCTCAGGGATTTCAAGTACCTTAATTAACTTGAGAATAGAATTATCATCAGTTAACTTAGAGTCTGCAACCAATTGCTTTATTTTATCCAAAAGAGCAATAGTCTTCTCATACACCTGTAAAATTTCTTCAAGTAAAACAATGCATTTTTCATGAATTCCATTAATCCATTGTTGAGTGACTTGCAAAGATGCTTTCACCTTTTCTATTTCATTCAGTACATCTTTAGACAATAAACCATTTGAATTTGAAGCACCTACCCCGTCCTGGGTTTGCAAAGGTTTAACTAGATGTTGGATATACCTTTCTAGTTCCTCAACCCTTTGTTGTAGTTTCTCTTTTGCTTGTGTCTCCTTTTCTAACCTCTTCAAGATGGAAGCCACTTAATCCTTTAATTCTTCAAATTCCTGTTCTTTTGAGGGTGTCCCAAAATTGATAGTTTCCACTTTATAATTAGAAGGAGTGGCTTCATTTTTATTCTTATTAGCAATATTTGTTGCAACATGTTGTACCCTATTGTTGGTCTCATCCCTAGTTATCCTAGAAATGATCTTGGCCTTCTTCTTCTCTTTAGTTTTCCCTAAACTTGCTAGGAAATTACCCCAATCTAGAACTATCTCTTCAACAACCATTGGTTTAGGCTTCAAGCTCTCCTTTACCCAGTCAGGGGCAATAGACTCCTCTAAATTAGTTTTATCATGAGGACTATTTTGTCTTCGGAGATCTTCTGTCTTATAAATTTCAATATTTTCTTGATCCTTATTTGTATCTTCTTCCTCAATTTTTTTCTCTTCCTCCCTTATTGGTGATTCATGATCTACATCCTTTGTCACTTCAGCTTCTTTATTTTCATCATTTCTTGCTCCAAAGGTAGTCTTCTCCAGGTATGTGCCAAAGTCACTAAGGGATCCATCCTTAAGAGTTTCTAACTCTTCTTCTTCTTGGCCTTGCTCTTGCTCTTTGAAAAAATTAACTTCATCTCTTGCCATCTCTCCCTCCTCTTTATCAGATAACACATGTTGGTGAGGTGATTGAGGAGGAGTGTTTTGTGCAGTAGTCCCTTTAATAGTTTCACCTTTATTAGCAGGTGGCTCTTTTATAACTTCTTCTGATCCTTCAACCACTTGCTCAATATTATCTACATTAGAGGGAGAGACCTTTGGTTTAGGGGAATTCTTCCTAACATATACCTAGGTCTTGTCCCCAGAGCTCTCCATCTCAATTTCCTTTGCTTGGGTTTCACCTTCATTACTATCCTTAGTTTTCTTTGATTTCTTTGAAGGCAAACTGTTATATCCTTCTTTAACAAGCCTTCTTTTCTTTGAAGGTTAGGATTCTGTAGCTCCTTCAGAAATATCCTTTGTAGGATTTCTTCTTTTGGGAATTGGCTACCTCTTACTTTCATTTCCTTTGGCCATTGCCTTAGTTTGACCCCTAGTTCTTCTTTTGATGATGAGAGGTTATTCCTCATAATCTTCCTCTTCTTGGGCTATAGGCATATCTTCCTTTGTCTTTTTAGAATCATCCTCTGAAGATTGAGACTCTAAGTCCCATTAAATCATAGGTAGGCTTGATTCCCTCCACCTCCATTTCTAATATCTTATATTTTACCCACTACTTGGAATATCTGATCACTGGAGCATTGATTTGTTCCAGCTGCACCACTTCATCTTCAGTCCAATCAATAGTAGGAAGAGGTTTATTCTGATATTGTGCATAATCATGGTATTGGATAACATCTTCTTCATCTTCAATCTAATCTAGAGCTTGGAACACTCCATAGAGCCTTATCATTTTTAATGGAAGTATGGAGTGTCTTATCTTAATCACTTCAATCCTTGTAGTTGGCACAATAGTCTTCTATGTTATTGTTGTCATTTCATACCCCCCTTTGATGACCCATCATTGATAAGTGATTTGAGTAATCCTACATGGGCCATCTTGCATTCCTAAAATTGACTAAGTCCCACATTTTTGGGGTTTCGGCTTGTCATTTACTTGCTTACCTTCATGCTTTCTTCATCACTTTGCCCCTTCTTTTCCTTCCCTTTGTTTACCCAGGTATTTCGGGTTTCTGCCTTCGGCCTTACCCTTTACCTTCTACTAATCCCTCAAGCTAAGCCTTCGGCCTTATCTTTGCCACCTGAAGCTCGATAAGGTTTCATTTGGCTAAGTCTTTTGTCTTGTCAGACTTCAACTTTTGATCTTCCCTCTTCCCTCTTCCCTCTTCCCTTCCTCTTCCTTACATTTTCCTTCTTTGGGCCTCAGCCTTTGCCCTTCGCCCTTGCATCTTACCTCTTACCTTTGGCGGTAAGAGGTAAGGATTCCCTCCAATCTCTGAAAATTTTCTTTCTTGGCTTTCAGTCATCGCTTGAGGTTCCTTCTCTATGTCGAAGGGACTTCTTCTTCGGTCTCTCTAACATCTTCTCTCCCTGATGGATCCCCTTTTTAAATTTGACTAAATGTTTGAATTTCAGAGGTTGGCCTTTAGACTTCTTCATTACATCTTAAGTTTCCTTAAGTAGTAAGAGGTAACTCTCCTCTCTACCACCCGACGCTTCCTTCTTCTTCACACTTTCTTCTTCCCTTCTTCCCAGTATGCGATAAGCATGACGCACAATGTTTGATGGCCCTTAGGAACGATCTTCAGAGGCTCCTTGTCAGAGGGAGAATGCAATTTTGATGAGACCTATTTTGTGGCCCCTCAAATATTTTGATGGCTTGATGCATTGAAGGGACAATGGGATTTCAACGAGACCTATTTTGTGGTCCCTTTAATATCCTGATGGGATGGTGACACTGGTGGGATTTGACGAAGATGCAAAGGAAAAATTAGAGGGATGGTTGATGTCGGCGAGACCAGTGTTGTGGTCTCTTTGATATTCCTATGGAGATATATCGAGGGGCAAATGCAATGTTGGCAGGACCAGTTTTGTGGTCCCTTCGATATTTTGATGCAAGGAAAAATTTTCTGATTGGAGGAACTAGTGAATTTCAGTGGCACTTTGATGCTTGTCCCTTCGACATTTTGAAAAGCTTGTTTTTTGGAGGTTTGCACCATTTAATTCCAAGGCTTGTAAAGATGAATTTTCAGGCTCGACACCTCGACAATACATAGATTAGCGCATTTTCTTCACCAGACGCTATTAATGCACATCTACTTCCCAACGACCAAGCTTGAATTTTAGGGTTTGAGGACAACATTAATGAATATTGGTGACTTCTCCTAGCATATTTTTTGGTTCCATGCTCATTCATTGTTTTTGCTCAACCTCTCTGGTCATTCCATACCCAGAATTGTGGATTTCACAAGAATTCTCCATGGGTTTTTTTTGGAAATCTTTATGGTGAGACAAATAGTGTGTAAGCTTGTTCTTCTCCAAGTCCTTCTTGGCATGTTTTTTCATAGCAAGTATGGCGTCCATGGCTCTTCTTGGCATGGATTTCTAGGAATGAGTTTCTTGAATAGATCTTGGATTTTCCTTGATCTAATTTGTAACCCTAGCTAGGTTAGGGTTGGGTTTTGAATGTATTCATTTGAGTGCTTAAAATATAAAAGAAACACTTGTATTCATTTTAAGGGTTCTTCCTCTGGCCTCTCTAGGGTTTTTCTATTGCAGACACTATATTCTTGCATTCTATTATTGTAAATATTGCTTCTAAGCTTTTATATTAATAAAGTTTAGTTATTATCATTGTTATTTCTTGCATGATTGTGAAAATCTATTTACCTTCATATTTGAATGTATGTTTTAATTGTTTTGTTGATGTATTATGTTGTTTAGAAGTAGGAAGAAACACATTTCTAATCTTGGTGCATCACCTTCCTTTTATTTCATGTTCTCCTTCTACCACTTTTCCCCAGTGATTTGTTAGATTAGGGTAGTGATAGGGTTTTCATTGTGCTGGATCAGACCAACACAATTGCACTTAATTTAGAAGAGGAAGTCAACCTTTTGTGAAGATTTAATCTCATTTGTGCAAGGTCCCAAAAACTCAATATTGTTTCCATTGTGTCATTAGAACACTTAACTCTTGTTTAGTAGGGTGCAGTTTTATGTGACAATAGTTTTTGGCACACTTGGTGGGATGCTCAAAGAAATTTTATTTCATTTTGTTGAGAGAGGTGTTCTCAACATTTCAGCCTTGAAGAGGCTCTCAAACAAGTACCTGGTGACTCTGTTGTCAAGGGAGGACTCTACATACAAATTGGTGACTCTACTGCTACCTAAAACTCATGGTTCAAGATCAAACCTGCACATTCATGCCAAGGATCCAAACGAGAGCCTCTTCTAGAGGTAATTTCCAATACATTCAACTCTCTGTTTCATCTTCTAGAAGAAGAAATAGATAATCTTTGTCCCGCATAAGAAGAAATAGAAGCACAATTCCTTCTCCTAGAGCCATATCTATGCCACCTGTGGGTAGATTATTTCAAACTAGAACAACTATTGTCCACACAAACATAAATTTATTCCATATGGTTGTTCCTAGAAATCAACCCTTTGTATGCTTTACTGGTGGCAGCCCCTTAATTTTATCCCAAAAAGATGATATACCAATCAATTCCCTCAAGAGTATTCCTCATTTTATTGGTGAAATGTCTACTACTCCAGCATAACATATCATAGATGTGGCCAATATATGCTTTGTACATGATGTAATAGAAGACAACGTGGCTGTTAGGTTACTTGCCACTTCACTGAAATGTAAAGCATTATAGTGGTATAGAGGATTTCCTCCCAACTCCATTCACAATTGGGATGAATTAGGGGAGAATTTATGCAAGCATTTTGAAGATAAAAGTGACCATATATCCCTAGTAAAAAAACTAACCAATATTAAAAGAGCACCTCATGAATTCATGAGTGATTTCAACTTCATATTTCAAAAGACTTGCCTGATAGAATCCCTCCCTTGGTCAAACCTTCTCCTAAGCATGCTTTCCTATACTTCTTAAGAGCTCTTAACAATGATATAGTTGTTATGATTTAGTCAATGGGTGGTTACACCTTACCAGATGCATATGATGTTTCCATAAGGGATTTTTTTTTTTTAATACAAGCTAGGAAGATAGCTCCTAGACCACTAATTCCTTTATTTCCAGAGATCCCTCTGCAACCCACGTTGGCTCCTATCTCGGTGGCTACTACTCCAGTGGTTCCCACAAACCAACCTTCTACTGCTGCTACACTTCTAGAAGATTGGGGCACCTTGCTTCGAAGTATGAAAAATGAATTGGTGTCAATGAAGAGGCAACAAGCTCAAAACAATAGGCCTTATCAGCCTCATAATCAAGGTTATTAGTAAAATAAGCCACCTTATCAAGGAAAAAATTAGTGGAATCATAGTAGACTTGTATAACATGCATACACCTACTACCAGCAATGCTAAGGCTTTGGTTCTGGTGCAAAATAATCTAGAAAAAGAACAAGAGTGGTGTTACCCTTGTGAGAAAGCTCACAATCAAAATGCTTGTCAAAATGGCAAGTTTGTACAAACTCTGGTAGCTCAAAATGAGACCTCTACTTTGGAGTAGCAAATTGGCATGAACCAAACAACTGCTAATAATCAAAATCATGCATGAGGTGAATCTTCATTTTTCATTTGGGGTCAAGAAGATTTCTGTGGTGTAAATCAAGCAGAGACCGATGCAATACCACATAATACAAGATCCAAGAAAAGAGCAATGGAGGGTGGTGCATCTTCCATGGTTGGGAAAGCATCATCTTCTCAACCATCTCAAAATGTTGTAAATACTTGACCAATAGGTAGAATAGAAAAATTTCCACAATCAATTCAGCTTGTTAATAGGTGTAAACAAGTGGTGGAGAAGCCTAAGATCACACAAGCAACAAGAGTTGACCTTATTCCAAAGGTTCCTTCTAAACCCAATCAACTTCCTTTCAAAAAAGTAGAGCAAATGAAGAAAGCCAATCTGAATGTTACTATGTGGGAGGCTCTATCTATTGCATCACAAAGGGATTTGTTACAACAAACTTTGAAGGAACATAAAAAAATAGAGGATGTGTAAGAAAAAGAGTGGCCTACTCCATCAATCAGCCTGGTGCAATCTAAAGAAGGGAATTAAAAAAAAATCAGTAAGCCACCTCCCTTCTATCTTTCTTTAATTATTGGAAATGATATAGTTCATAATTATATGATAGACTCAGGGGCAAGTAGTTCAATCATGCCTAAGGGGATTTCTAACATGCTTGACATCAAGTATGAACTAGTGACTAGACAAGTTTTACAATTGGATGACACTGCTATCAATACTATGGGGGTAATTAAGGATTTAAAGTTGTGCTTGCATGCATGTCCTAGTTGTGATGTGTTGCAAGACATTTCAGTCATAGACCTCCTTTGTCATTTTTCCATTTGCTTACATCTAGGGATTTCACAACTAAGATAGCTGGGTACTTATCTACTAATTGGTCTCACATGCTATTTAGAACTAGATATGGCACTAAGGAAACCATCAAATCTTAGCCCATAACAAATTATCATATAGATCCTTACACTCCTAGTCCAATAAACATGAACCTTACATTGCATGATAAAAAAGAGGGATTTTCTAGTCACGAGCCTACAAATCCTTTAGAGGAAGTACCTGATTGTTTGTTGGATGAATGGGGCAATTTTTTGCATTTTGATCCATTTGTTGTTGCTGAATTAGAGGAGACTGGTCTTGACACTTATTGCATTCATAAGGAGAATGCTCCTATCCCCAATCTCATAAAAGATCAAGAGGATGTAGGGGGATTGTGGCAGATGTTTTTTGATGGTTCCAAAAATATAAAATGGTGCTGGTGCTGGTGTAATGCTAGTATCTTTGAGCAAGGAAAAATATTATTACTCTTTCAGGCTTCAATTTAGTTTCACTAACAACATGGTTGAGTATGAAGCACTCATCCAAGGCCTTCAAATTGCACAAAAAATAAATATCAAATTGTTACAGGTCTTTGGTGACAGTGAATTGGTTGTTCATCAAGTACGAGCTCAAAGCTCAACCGAGAAAAATCTACTCAAAACCTACAAGCATAGGGTTTAGTATTTAATTGAGGACTTTAAAGTTTTTAACATCGAAACAATTTTGAGAGATCAAAATAAACATGTTGATAGACTTGCAGTAGTTGGTGCTCAGTTTGACATACTAGCACATATTGCAAGTAAAAAGGAGCATCATATCAGACTTGTAGAATCAAGATCACTAGAAAGTCTTTGACAGTGACCAACAAATAATGAATTTTCTGCAAGAAGAGGTAGAATTTTCTAAAAGAAATCAGCCCGAGCCGCAAAATCAATATGGTGATCAGATTGTGCAGCTGAGTAGCAACAAGCTATCACCCTTGAAGGTATTTTCAATCTTGATGATCAGTTAACGTAGAAAAATTTGAACTTATCTCCAACACAAAGAGGGGTGACTTCAAGCTAATAGAAATTTTAGAGGGCAAGTCTCTAAACTTGGGAAAGGTATTCTCTATTGTTGAACATGATGTTTTCATAGATCTCTGCAATAGATACAATGATGTAGTTTCTCGGAGTTATGAAGACCTAAAGGGTTTCGACCTGAGCCTTTCCTAACATACAATTGAATTAGATCTAGATGCCAAACTTGTAAGGCAAAGACAAAGTCCTATAAATCCTAAGTTTGAGCCTTTGATGAAAAAGGAGTTGGCCAAATTGACTGAGGCTAGAATAATTTTTCCCATCAAGCATTCTTCATGGGTTGTAAATCTTGTTCCTATTAGAAATAAAAATAGGGAGATAAGGCTTTGTGTATATTTTAGGGATCTAAATAATTCCTCTCTAAAAGATCATTATCCCCTCCCCTCCATGGAGAAGATTTTGCAAAGAGTTAGTGGTTCAGAAAGGTTTTCCTTTTTGGACGGTTATTCAGGCTACAATCAGATTCTAGCCCAAGAATTTGATCAACATAAGACAACATTCACTACAAAGTGGGGCACCTATGCTTATTGTAAAATTCATTTTTGGTATAACTAATGCAGGTGCCACTTTTCAGAGAGCCATGGATATGGCATTTCAAGGTGTGTTTAGATAGTTTGTTTTGGTCTACTTGGATGATATCATAGTGTTTTCAAAGCATGCAAAATACCATTTTAGTCACCTTGAGCAAGTATTTCAGAAATGCAAAATTACATGACTTTTAAACTAGGTTCAATTCCCAAGACTAATTTTTCTCAATCTGCATAAGTTCTTCCATTTCCTTCATCCAATGTTCGTCCAGGTGCATGCCTCACTCACTGTTTTAGGTTCAATTTTAGAGAGTAAACACAAATTTACCTCAACTTCAACAACTCTTCTTCTTTTCAATACTCCTTTCCTCTTGTCTTCAATGATCTATTCTTCAAAATGACTTCTTTGCACATGCTTAGGGGTCTTTTCCAGAGCTTCTTCTCTTCATTATGTACTTCTTTTTTCTTAGCTTTTTCCTCTTCTTCTTCTCCACAAGAAGGTTCATCTGACACATGTCCATCTATAACAACTGAATTTTATAAATATTCATCAACTTTAACATTTGCACTTTCAACAATCTTTCTTAGCCTTTTATCAAGTAACATCTATAAGCTTTTCTTTTAGTAGAATATCCAAGGAAGTGTTGGACTTAGGGAACACTGAGAGGGGGGGTGAATCAATGTTCAAAATTTTTGACTTTCAATTCATATCTTAAATCATTTTAAGCACATGAACACAAATAAATATGCAAGGACATAAACAAGATGATCAAGACACCATAACACCAATATTTTTACGTGGAAACCCTTTTAGGGGAAAAACCACGGTGGAGATTAATCCACAATTTATACTTGTTAAAAGTATGAACAAAAGGGAATGCACTTGCATTCAGGCACATTTCCTTACAAAATGTTTATGATTACAATAAAAATGAGTTGAGAAGATAGCATCTACAAATTCCTGGATTCAATTCCAATGAAGCACATAAAACAGACTCTGGACCTGATGTCCAATTCACACTTCTGCTCTGCTGTGCTACAACAACCCTTCTACTACACAAGAAAAAAATCGCTCAACAGATCTTTTGATGTACACTCATACAACTTCTCTAAAATTTTTCACTCACACACCTTCTTACAACATCATGTACACCCACAAAAATGAATTATCAATCTCATATATATCCACTAACAAAGATTTTAGTCACTTAAGTTGACTTCAACAAAACATGAAATATTCTCCAATAGTCGGCTCAAATCACCAATTAAAATTAATGAACATCCACACAAGTCAGCTAGACTATAGCTGGGACCCAAAACAAAATTCCCAACATAAGAAATATTAAAACAAATACTCCTTATACATCCGTGACACGCTATATACACCAGGTCAGCCGTAATAAGAGAATAAATAATAAATCATTCTACTAGATCTCCAAACACGTACACGGATTAATGCAACATTACAAAAATTACCAATAAGGTAACATACATGCATAACAAGCTTTCCTAGGGATCCAAAACATAAAATAATGATCCAGTGGAGTATACAGACTAACTTACCAACTAGATACCTTGTTCTTCATGCTTTCTGTCGATAGTATTCTATTTTCTACTTTGCTTGCCAGTATGAACAACTTCTAAACTGCGGACCACACTAATGACTCTAGTTTCCATAAATGACAACACTAGAAGCCATAAAAAATCTCCTAAAGCTGCCATATTGCCAACAATACCCCCCTTTGGCATTGATGGCAACACTTAGTGAAAAATGACTAAGTGTTAGAACCAAAACTCAAAACTTCAAAACTCATAAAAACATTGCTCCCCCTTTGGATGTCAAGGAATTTTTCACTGCATTCTCTCCCCCTTTGACATCAATGACAATTTTTTTGCTGCTCTCCCTCCTACTGCACTCTCTCCCCCTTTGTTGATGCAAAAATTGATCAAAATTTGAAGAATTGCAATTTCCACTCAAATCAGAAAATTATTTTATACTTATCTTTCATCTCTGGAAGAAATTTCTTCCAAGCATCCACTGCAATCCCAATAATTGTTATCAAACTGTTATTTTCTGATGTCCTGTTGATGACTTGGACAAGGGATTCGGGAATGGTAATGGCTTCTTCTAGCTTTTATCCTTTTGTCAGAACTTGAATCATTTGCTCCAGTCTGCATTCAGTTTGATCCTTCACTTTCCAGAAATTATCCATAAGAGTGTTTCTGGAAAAGTGAACCTTTGCATGCTCAACCTATAACTCATGAATTTTCTTCTTAACTACTCCATCCTAGTCTTGAAACATACTGTAATCCTGACCAATTATGATCAACTCATTCTCAATTTGCTCCAACTTGTCCTTGTATTTACCAACCACATGAGGCCACCTAAGAAAATAATTGTAGATCTTATTTGCTGAGTCAGTGCATTGTCTTAACACATTCATTTTATTTTTTAGTTTGGCGTTCTAGATAGCCTAAACTACTCCTTCAGATGTAAGATTATTTCTTCTTCTTTCTTGTCCCGAGGCACAAAGACCATAGCCTCCCTGATACATTCAATCAATTCTTCTAGAAGTATATTATGCAAACTCTCCAATTCAATGTTATTGCCCACAAAGTATCTGCCTAGAGTGTCCTCAATGAAGTCCTGTTCATATAATGGTCCATTTATCCATATGTCACCTATCTTTTGCATTCCATCTTCTTCCTGAACAATCTGCAGTATCTTTTCTTTGAATAAAGCACCTTCTTCATTGCTTTCTTCTGCTATTATCACATCCGGTTCAACTAATTCTAGTTCATCTCTTGGTGTGTATTCATCAGAATCTTCATCAATTATATCCACAACAATCTGCTCTTTACCTTTTCCCTCAACTTTTGTTGACTTAGGTGCTAGAGGAGTGTCAATAGCTAACTCTCTTTCTCTTTTCTGCTTTTTCTCCACCTTACCAGAAGAAGATCCAATTTCAACTGCATTTACCGGGAGTGGAATACTAGCTAATTCAAACTTTCCTAACAACTTTCTAAAGAAGTTTTCATAAACTTGTTCACCATTTTCAAGAGTGTTGAAATGCTCAAAGATTTGCTTACAAACTGGTATATTTTCCTTCCATACCACATTATCATTCTGAGGTAAGAAATTTAGAAAATACATCATAATGTATATAACTAGGGTACCAAACCTAAAAGAGTAATCTATATCCTTCGTCAATTGCACATTTTGCATCAATTGATCCTTCAGCAATCCACACATATCAAAGTCTTCGTCTTCCATTATCATTTTGTGCGCAATGTAGACTACGCCTGCAAAGGTTGCTCCTTCCCTATTTTTGAAGAAAATTTTGTATGAAATTCCATATGCAATGTACCTTGTCAATGGATCTTTGATCCTTGTAATTACCAGAGCCCTCTGATCTCCTTTTACACTGGTTAGGGCTTCGACTTCAATGTTCTAAATCGACTTCTTTTTCGGGACATCTCCGATATTGCATAATCCTGTCGGATTTCTAATTACATCCTTTGAAATTTGACAGGGTTTATCCAGAGTAAGGATATCATCATCCAATCTATTCAAGGTAAACCTAACCACTTCCACATTGGCGAAATAAGGAAACTCATTCCAGATGTCCAAATTCTTATGTTTTACACCTTCAAGCCACTTTAATTCACCGACTGGAAACAAATTTCTTACATCCCTAACTTTCTGACTACTATATTAATCCAAAGTCACTATTCCTTTTTTTTGCCTCATTTTCTGTACCGAGCAGGGTTTTTCTACGGAGCACAATTTAGAAATTTCACAAACGAATGGAGTACCTGATGAATTCGTTGCTAAATTTAGTTGAATTCTTTGAGATTTTTCTGCAAAAGCTCTCCTTTTGATCTTCTTCGATGCAAGGTGATAAATGAGGGTTCCAAATACCCTTTTATAACTTTGTATACCTGACCTCTTTATCGCATTAAATGCTTTTCCCTAAGAGTTTTGGTTACTCTGCACTCTCATACAACAAGAGAAGAATCCATCTGTGTACCTTCTAGATTTCATCCTACTAAAAAAATGATCATTAATACATTTGAAGATGAGTAACACAACTGCTGACAATTTCCTATGTTTTGGTACCAACTACACATAGGGGGACAAAAGATTTTCTTGAAAACTCCCCCTAGGCCAATGGCCTAAAATTAATTGCCGGATGAATTACCGGAGGGAGCTTCTAGTACAATTTTATTACCTTAATCAAATCTACTCTTCTTTATCCACGTTTTCTTCATCTGATCTCTTATCTCTTCCATAGATGCTTTTCCTTTTCCTTTGTCGTCTTTCTATAAATTCCTTCCTTGATATACCGAACCTCTTCTATCCATGTTTTTGTTACAGTTGTAGCATATCTGATTTCTTTGTTTGAGCCATTCATTCTAGCAGTTTCCCTTTGATCTGCATTGATTAGCAACATGCCCAAGTCTTCCACAAGTGTAGCATTTAATGTTCCTTATACTGATAGACATACTTTTGTATTCTAATAACTTGACCAAACTTTTTGCCATTAAAACAATGACCAGAAAATGGTGGACTACTAGAATTTATTTTACTTCTACACTAAGAAGCCATTTGTCCAAATTTATTACAAACAAAACATTAACCATTAAACTTCTGAGCATTGGGTTTCCTTACCAGATATCTTCTGCCTTTGTTCTTTTGAATTCTCTTTTCAGAGTCCTTTTGTTTAGATCTAGAGTTCTCATCTTTCACATAGCCAAGACCTCACTTATCATTTGCATTCTTTTGTCCTTTAGTCATCTCATCAAGCTTAACAGAACTGATCCTGAACTTCTCCTTAAACTCATTTTCAGTAGTAAGCTCATCTCTGAGAATAACTATCTGTCTCTCAAGCTCTTGTTCATTGTTTCTAGATTGTTGCAATTCAATCTCCAACTGAATGAATCCACTATTAACTCTGTTGCATTCTTTAGATTTTTCTTTCAAGGACTGACCCAAATTCTCCTCATTCTTCTTTCTTTCTTCAATCTCTTTAGTTAACTTCATTGCCACATATTTCATCTCAAGCTTAAGAGTAGCATTATTTCTAGCAAGTTTTTCACATTCTTCAGTTATCTCTTTTAGAGTATGATTCAGGTTAACATCTTCCAAGTTTTTATTTTCTTTTTGCTTCAGCTGATCATAGAGTTCCTTCCTCTTTTCTCTTGACTCATTGATTTTATCCTTCAGTGATTGAATGAATTTCTCAGCATCCACAATATTTTCTCTTAATTCCATGACTTTTGCTTTAGGCTGATCAAGATCATCAAGTGCCACCATAATTTGTTGTTGAAGACCACCAGAGTCCATTGTAATCCAAGATCCACCTCAAGCTGCTAAACTTCCGAAGAGGAACTTGCTTTGATACCAATTGTTGGACTCAGGGAACACTAAGAGGAGGGGGGGTGAATCAGTGTTCAACAATTTTGACTTTGAATTCAAATCTTAAATCACTTTCAACACATGAACATAAATAAAGATGCAAGCACATAAACAAGATGATCAAGAGACCATAACACCAATATTTTTACGTGAGAACCCTGTTAGGGGAAAAACCACGGTGGAGATTAATCCACAATTTATACTCTGTTAAAAGTATGAACAAAAGGGAATGCACTTGCATTCAGGCACACTACTCAAAATAAGAAAGGCTCACTGCCTTAAAAAATGTTTGTGATTACAACAAAAATGAACTAAGAAGATAGCATCTACAAATTCCTAGATTCAGTTTCGGTGAAGCACATAAAACAAATTCTAGACCTTTTGTCCAATTTGCACTTCTGCTATGCTCTCCTACAACAACCCTTCTGTTGCACTAGCAAAAATTCACTCAATAGATCTTTTGATGTACGCTCATACAACTGCTCTGAACTTTTTCATTCACACACCTTCTTACAACATCATGAACACCCACAAAAATGAATTACTGATCTCATGTATATATCCGCTAACAAAGATTTTAATCACTCAAGTCAGCTTCAAAAAAACATGAGATAATCTCCAACAGTCGGCTCTAATCACCAATTAAAATTAATTTGCACACCCACACAAGTTAGCTAGACTATAGCTGGGACCCAAAAAAAATTCCCAAGACAAGAAATATTAAAACAACTACTCCTTATACATCCGCGACATGCTATATACACCAGGTTGGCCATAATGAGAGAATAAACAATAAATCATTCTACCGGATCTCCAAGCACATACACAGATTAATGCAACATTACAAAACTTACCAATAAGGTAACATACATGCTGAAAAAGCTTTCCTAGGGATCCACAACATAAAATAATGATCCGGTGGAGTATATCGACTAACTTACCAACTAGATACCTTGTTCTTCATGCTTTCTACTAGTATTCTATTTTCTACTTTTCTTGCCGGTATGAGCTACTTCTAAACTGTGGACCACACTAATGACTCCAAATGCCATCAATGACAACACTAGAAGCCATAAACAATCTCCCAAAGCCATATGCCAATAGGAAGATACCTTCATCAGACCTTGCATCAAACTTTCCTAAGTTTTCATCATCTCTTTTGATATAGCACTTGCTTCCAAATACTCTAAAGTACTTGACAGTAGGAATCCTTCCATACCACAACTCATAGGGAGTCTTTGTGTTGTTAGCTTTGGCTTGAACTCTATTAAGTATGTAAACAATAGTATGAATTGCTTCTCTCCAGTAGAATTTCGGTTGGTTAGCTTCTTTCATCATAGTACTTGTAGCTTCTTGAATAGTTTGGTTTTTCTTTTCAACCACTCCATTTTGTTGAGGATTTCTAGGGGCAAACAAGTGCCTCTTTATTCATGAACTTTACAAAACATGTTAAACTCATTGGAGGTGAATTCTCCACCTCTGTTAGACCTCAAACATTTGATTTTAAAATCGATTCCATTCTCAACCATAGCTTCCATGCATAACTTCCATGCAAAAAGGGACACAACATCTTGACCATAGACATTGGGTTGCACCATTTTTTTTGCATCTAGTTAGACTCTCATTTTATGAATCTAGTTGCACCCAAATTCTTGCATAAGATATTTTATATTTTTGTATTATTCCACACTTTTTACTTGTGGATTTGTAATGCCAAACATGACATTATGTATTTGAAAGATAATATTGGTTTCCACTAAAATATTTTCATAAAAAACTTGTGGAGATTTAAATTAGATTACACTACTAGAAATAGATGTTTTAAACTTCCACATCCACATGCACTTTTTACCAAATTTCCCACGTCCACTTAAATCTAAAATTTCCACAAATAGATGTCAATATGTCAATAAAGATTAAGAATCAATTATGGGACTATTAAGATATTGGATATTCATGTTGGTGTCATATTTTTCTATAAGTAGTAATGTCTACCAATAGCACATGCTATGTCAAATGGTACATGAATAAAATTTGAGAGATTATGCAATTTTTCAAGTTGACTATCATAAATATTGTACATTTGAATTACCTTATGCTTCAATACTTCCAAAAACTTTTTAACCTTATATGAATTCCATCCATAAGTTATTTTGGGTTAAATATTCGTTTATTCTAGATATATATGTATGAAATGAGAGGTCTCAATGATGCAACCATCTCACAAGGATACACACTCGCAAATTGTTGTTACAATTGGGTGCAAGGGATGATAGTTGATGTTCAGTACATTGAAATAGAGGGGAAAAAACATAGCAACTAGTTTTCTTAATGGAATAATTTTTTTGACTAATTCATTATTAAATTTATTTATATCAAACCTAAACCACAAAAAAAGATCAATAGTATAAGAAGTAGAGACTAATTATAAAAGTGAAGAACCTTTAATTAGAAGATTCAATGAATGAGAATAATAGACTATAGACATGCAATCCAACATACATAAAAATACCCTTTTTCCCATTTTTTTTCTTCCTTAAAATACCAACATAGCAAGTATGTTAACATTTTAAGGGGGGGCATGTATTACCCCTATCTATTTCATAAATACCTTGTGAGATTTGACTTATTGACATACCCCTTTAGTGGTGGTATTGTTATAACTCCCCCCAAGGCGTGGTTACCAATTCGTCCCCTATAATGTTAAGCATTTATTTGTCCCTTGTGATGTTAAGCATTTGTTTGTCCCACATGATGTTAAACTTTATGAAGAAATTTTGATTAGAAATTGATTCAATGAATGGGAATAATAGACTATAGACATGCAATCCAACATGTACATAAAAATAGAGGAAAACGCTTATGGAACTCACTTGTGGATGTGGATACCACATCTTTACCAAACATACATTTATAATATGTGTCTTGATCATAAACTTTCAAAGAAATGAAATATAAAGAAAATATGATTGGATTTGTAAAAAAATGAAATAAATCCAATAAATAAGACAAAGGGTGGTTAAGATTACCCTTATGCAAACACATAATGCGTGATTATTAAAAAATGGTTATATTTCTTTACATTATCAATTGATTTCCTATAATCATACAACAAGGATGCCATAACAAAAGGAAGAACATCAACAAAGAGAAAAGAAAGGGAAGAAGGGTGTAGATCTTGAAAGAACCTTGCAAAAATGAATTCATCTTTCCCATTCTGGATGAAGAATGCACATCTTATTGCACATATAGGTGCAAATCTAGTTTTAACATCCAATTTCTTCATTTTGATGCACTTTTGAAGCCTATAAACCAAACCAAATCCCATCAAAGTTCCATATTTCAAGGGTGATGTGCTAAAGATTTGATACAAATATCTTATAAATCTAGAATATTCTACAGATGTAAATCTTAACTACTTGTCTAAGATTAATCTATACCATTGAAATGCAACTAATTTACGAGTACCCTCACCTATAAAAGGCAATTAGCTATTAATTTTGAAAGGGATTGAAATTGTTGATTACTATGATATTGACAATAAGTAATTATTATTATCTAGTAGACTTCATTGTTTCTTCTCACATAGCTAATTTCTTCTAGAGTTATATTGACTTAACATGTACAATTGTTAAATTTAGATTATCAAAATTTTAAAAATTATAAGGTGACTTGATTTCCATTTTCTTAAATTAAAATTCATGAGGTTACACCATGATACATTTCTACTCTAAAAGTCTCCATAGAAGCTTGTGTTGCCTAAGTGTAATTTTGATAAGGTCTAGTGAAGCACGCGATAGTTATTTGAAATCTTGATATTGATTTATATATTAATTATGAAAAAAATTGGGTTAGCCTGATCTCTAACGGTTCTCTTTATCATTCTCTTTTTCTATTTTCTTTACATAAAATCCAAACATTAAAAACAAGGCATCACAATATTGAATATGAGACAATATAAAGTGTTCTAGTATAAATAAAATCATGTATTATAGATCATAGAGCACATTTTTATGGTGAAATATATGAATTATGTTGTTATTTCTCAAACATAACCCTATTCTAAAGTCCCCAAGCATGTAATCCCCTTTGTAAAATAGTATCCACAATAAATTATTGAGTTATCTATATGTTGAGAACCGATAATTAAAGACTTGGTGCAACTAAACCTTATATGTTAATATCGAGTTTCCTTTAAATATAAGGTAAATTCATCGAGAAATTTTAGCTTAGTTGATAGTGTCACTAAAAATTATCAATATAACCTTCACTGTGATCATATTTGTAGAAGAAAGTGATGAAGTAGAGCTTTTGAGGGTGCAAATAGAGTTGCAAGTGTTATAAGTTGGTGATTCACTACCAGTGAGTTCTATACAACCCTAGATAAACTATAAGACCAATATAAAATGGCTAAGATAGTGGAATGAGTAGAAATTCTCACTCTTGTTGGTGTTTTCACCCACTGAAGCATTTCTTGAAGGTACACTTCTTATTTCAATCTTATTGTGTGTGACCTTTTATATGATTTACCTCTATTATGAGTTTCTTTCATGTTAAACAACTTATATGAAAAGTTTTAACTATAATAGATATCCATTAGAAGTAGTTTACTGCATGTTTAAATGGTGTTTTAATGTGCTGAAGAAAAAATAAAGTTGATGACTATATATGTAGACTATCCACTCTAGTTTATAGATGAAACTATGACTATAATATCCTACAAATTAGAGCATGTTTATAATATAATATCTCAATGCATTCCTTTACATAGAAAATGGATCATAAAGATGAATGCGGGGAATCTCCAACATCACTCTCAAACTTTATGATTTAGGTTTAAGGAAGATAACATCCACATATATGTAATTTGAGGATTTATTAGAAAATTAGAAATAAAATCATTAATTTCTAGTAACTCAACATATTTTTTTATTTGTAAAGAAAGAGGGAAACCTTTTTCAACAATGAATTCCATGTTATTTTGAAACCTCACACATTTAGAAAAAAAGACACAAGAACACGAATAGAAGCACTTGACCCAAACCATCCTAGTTAACAATCGAGCCCTTATTATAATAAGGATAAAGATGGAGGACTTACAAGAAAACCATGGACAAGAAGAACATTGAAACCTGAAAGATATTCGTTTAGGAGGAGAAGTAGATAGATAATTTTGATTTGGCTTCACAATCGACAGAGTTTAAACATCACACACATTTACAGGTTTTAAAAGATATATTAAAATTATATAAGAAATAACACTATATATATAATCAAAACACCTTTTAACTGCAAACTTACATGACTTTTAAACTAGGAGTTCACATTATAGAGATGGGGAGACAAGATAGTGGAAGACAAGGCTGACAAGGCTGTGGAGCACAAGGCACTGAAAGACAAGGCTGTGGAACAAAAGGTTGCCAAAGCTATGAAAGAGAACCTTGCAAAAATGAAAGAAAGGGAAGAAGGGTGTAAAACTTGAAAGAACCTTGCAAAAATAAATTCATGTTTCCCATTTTGGATGAAGAATGCACATCTTATTGCACATATAGATGCAAATCTAGTTTTAACATCCAATTTCTTCATTTTGATGCACTTGTTAAACCTATATACCAAACCAAATCCCACCAAAGTTCTATATTTCAAGGATAATGTGCCAAAGATATGATACAAATATGCTATAAATCTAGAATATTCTACAAATATAAATCTTAACTACTTGTCTAAGATTAATCTGTACCATTGAAATGCAACTAATTTATGAGTACCCTCACCTATAAAAGACATTAGCTATTCATTTTGAAAGGGGTTGAAATTGTTGATTACTATGATACTAACAATAAGTAATTGTTATTATCTAGTAGACTTCATTGTTTCTTCTCACATAGCTGATTTTTTCTAGAGTTATAGTGACTTAACATGTAAAATTGTTAAATTTAGAGTATCAAAATTTTAAAAACTATAAGGTGGCTTGATTTCCCTTTTCTTAAATTAAAATTCATGAGGTTGCACCATGATATGTTTTTACTCTAAATGTCTCCATAGAAGCTTGTGTTGCCTAAGTGTAATTTTGATAAGGTCTAGTGAAGCACGTGATAGTTATTTGATATCTTGCTATTGATTTATATGTTAATTATGATTTTTTTAGGTTAGGATCTCTAACCGTTCTATTTCTCACTCTCCTTTTCTATTATCTTTACATAAAATCCTAACATTAAAAATAAGGCATCACAATATTGAAGATGAAACAATGTAAAGTGTTCTAGTATGAATAAAATAATCTATCATAGATCATAGAGCACATTTTTAGGGTGAAATATATGAATTGTGTTGTTATTTCTCAAACAAACCCTATTCTAAATTCCTCAAGCATGTAATCCCCTTTGTAAAATAGTATCCACAATAAATTATTGAGTTATCCACACATTGAGAACCAATAATTGAAGACTTGGAGCAACTAAATCTTATATTAATATTGAGTTTCCATTTAATATAAGGTAAATTCATTAAGAAAGTTTATCTTAATTGATAATGTCACTAAAAATCATCAATATAACCTTCCGTGTGATCATATTTGTAGAAGAAAGTGACGAAGTAGGGCTTTTGAGGGTGCAAATAGAATTGCAAGTGTTATAAGTTGGTGATTCACTACCATTGAGTTCTATAAAAGCTCTAGACAAACTATAAGACCAATATAAAATGGCTATGATAGTGGAATGAGTAAGAATGCTCACTCTTGTTAGAGTTTTCACCCATTGAAGCATTTCTTCAAGGTACACTTCTTATTGCAATCTTATTGTGTGAGACCCTTTATATGATTTACCTCTATTATGAGTTTCTTTCGTGTTAAACAACTTATATGAAAAGTTCTAACTATAATAGATATGCATTAGAAGTAGTTTGCTGTAAGTTTATATGGTGTTAGCGTGTTAAAGAAAAACTGAAGTTGATGACTACGTATGTAGAGTATCCACCCTAGTTTATAGATCAAACTATGACTATAATATCCTACAAATCAGAGCACGTTTATAATATCCATCTCAGTGCATTCCTTTACATAGAAAATGGGTCATAAAAATGAATGAGGGGAATCTCCAACATCACTCTTAAACTTGATGATTTAGGTTTAAGGAAGACAGCATCCACATATATGCAATTTGAAGATTTAGTAGAAAATTAGAAACAACATCATTAATTTCTAGTAACTCAAAAGATTTTTTTATTTGTAAATCAAGAGGGAAACCTTTTTCAACAATGGCTTCCATGTTATTTTCGAAACCTCACACATTTAGACAAACAGACACGAGAACACGAACAGAAGCACTTGACCCAAACCATCCTAGTTGGCTTCCATGTTATTTTGAAACCTCACACACTTAGACAAACAGATACAAGAACATGAACAGAAGCACTTGATCCAAACCATCCTAGTTAACAGTCGAGGCCTTATTATAATAAGGATAAAGATGGAGGACTTACAAGCAAACCATGGACAGTAAGAACATTGAGACCTGAAAGATCTTCTTTTAGGAGAAGTAGACAGATAATTTTGATTTGGCTTCACAGTCGACAGAGTTTAAACGTCACGCACATTTGCAGGTTTTAAAAGATATATTGAAATTATATATGAAAGAACACATCACATATATATATATATATATAGCTTTTGTTCTAACTCTTTTGGATTGATCTGTAGTCAAAACACTTTTTAACTGCAAACTTACATGACTTTTAAGCGGGGAGTTCACATTCTAGAGATGGGGAGACAAGACAGTGGAAGACAAGGCTGACAAGGCTGTGGAGCACAAGGCACTGAAAGACAAGGCTGCGGAGCACAAGGCACTGAAAGACAAGGCTGTGGAATAACAGGCTGCCAAGGCTGTGGAGCACAAGGCACTGAAAGACAAGGCTGTGGAAGAGAAGGCTGACAAGGCTGTGGAAGACAAGGCTGGCAAGGCTGTGGTTGACATCCGCGAAATGGAGATGGTCGACAAGGCTGTGGAGGACATGGAGATGGTGACGGGTCACAGCATGAAGAAATACATGATTTTAGAGCCTCAAGGGCTTTTTCTAGTACATCTTGGTTCTTGGTCACAACATTCATCTCCTTCCACTCACCAAGATCAGCGTAGAGGATCTTAACGTCCGTACTAATCTGACACTTGTATTGGTCAAGGATTTGCTTAATCAGTGCTAGCAAGTGCCTTTGATTTTCAGTGACCGCCCGCCATTCTGACTTGTTTCCCTTTTCATCAATAACATAAACCATATTTCCCGCTTTCCAACTGCATATCAAATGTCTATAGTGAGCACCCTATACAAATCATAATAACAACAAACTAAACTGAATTAGAAAGAAGCCAATGCATTAATCTAAGGAATAGCCAAACCACCTTTCTCCTGTTCCACACAGCGCTCACAGGCTCGCTTCCAGACTTCCAAGGTTGATGAACAATTAAGCATGTAATACAGACTTATATAGATTTCACAATTAACGTTCAGAATTACCGTGCTGGGTAATCACCGAATAAGCGAATATTGCCTGTTCCGACGCTCCATGAATTCTGGGATGGTTAGTGCCAAGTGCCAGACTGTACTGTACTATTAATAATAAATATAGACTTATATAGAGTTAATATAGACTTAGCATGTTATTAAGAGGTAGCGTGCCGTGACAATTAAGGTTCAGAATTACCGAGGTCGATAATAACTGAATAAGTGACTATTGAATGTTCTTACGCTATGTTCCAGACTGTACTGTACTATTAACAAGTGCCACTTGTCTTTCTAATTATTTTTTTATAGATTTGATAAAAATTAAATGTAAATTTTTGTTAATGTGAATAAAAATAAATGTAAGTTTTGTTAATTATAGTGTTTTAGTATTGTTAATTAGTTATTAGATCTAACCTTAATTCTAAGAATAGATTCTAAACTATTATACTAATCTTAGACCTATCTCTAACCCTAACTATGATTGTAACACTATCCATAACTATAAACTTAATTTTAATCACTAAATTTTAAATAAATATTATATTTAATAAATGTTTTGATTATATTAAAACGCGAAGAGCCAGTACCCATTACAAACTAGCCATAGAGGCAAACCAGTGACTCATGAGCAATGAGAAAACCAAAAAAAGTAAACGTAAACTATAGCTTAAACAGTTCGACCAACAAGGAAAAAAAAAAAACCACAAGACCAAAACCAATACAAAAAAACCAGACACCTACAGGTCTCCTAAAAGCTTGAGACCAGTGATCACGTTCCACTCTTGGGATAGGAACTCAAGCTTCTTCTCGAAAGTCACAAGCCCCTGAAGAATGGCTTGTCCTTGGTAACATCACGGGCCGAGATGTCCACCTTATTAACCTTTTTTTTTTTTTCTACACATGACCATCGTCCTCCCCATCCGCAAGCTGCTTTCCTTGGCTCTTTCTTATCTCGTCCTGAAACACTTGAAGAGTGAGGGCCATATTTTTCACAGTTTCTTTATTGTAGTCAGTGATAACCCTCAGACATTGCATGGTCTTCTCCTGGCTCTGGTGAATGGCATCAATTTCAACCAATAAGCTCTTTTTATCTTCTTCAGACCCAACAATGGCCCGAAGATCGTCCAACTCTTTTTCCCTCCTTTCCCACCTCTCAAAGGACCTGGCCAAGGAGGTAATCATGTTCCAATGTGTTTTGTTCTAGGTGATCCCACAATACTGGTTTACAATTCAAGGAAAATCGCAAAAACAATCCCATGATTTTTTTTTGGTTTTTAGGGGTTCGCACGAACTGGGGGTTCGAATGGACCCTCAATGGGTTTGCTTGAACCCCCCTTCGAGTGAACCCTATTAAATGATCGGACCCACCTTTTCACAAATTTTTAAAATGGAAAACAAAGGGAAATTTTGAAAAGGGTTCGTCAACCTCCTTCAAGCTAACCCCTTCGATAAAAGGTCAAGGGGTTCGTTTCGGGCAGGTCTGCCAACCCCCTTTTCTCTATCAAATCTCTACAAAAATGCCTTCTCAAGCTCTAGTTGAGGGATAAAATGGAGGAGACTCAGATACCCAAACTGGATGATGGTAGTCCCTAATGAGCTTATCCATTAAATATAATTAAAATATGTTTTGTCTTATTATGTATTTTTTAGTTTGATTTCAAACATAGGTTTTCAATCAAAATCAAGCTCTTTGTTCCTCAAGCATTACGTGGAAAAATAGTAGATTATCAATTTTTTTTTTGAAAAAATATCAATGCACTAGATATTGATGTCCTTGATCCAACCAAAAAAAAGGAATTTTGATACATACAAAAAAAGTTATGCTTTAGCCAGTGAATCATGTCTATATTGTAACTGGTTTGACTTTGAAACTTAATTAAGAAAAAAATATTCAATGAAATACTAAAAAACTAATTCCATACACTAGATATCGTAGTTATGAATCTAAATTAAAAAAAAAAGAATTTATCCTTTGTAGAAAAAAAGCTATGTGTTAGCCAGTGACGCCACTCTTTAAAAATGGTGTTTACTATTAAAAACTAGTTTTCGAAGGAGACGGAAAAATAAGTGCAATCTAATCCCAAAATTTTTGAAAAAAATATATTTAGAATCTACAGACAAAATGTCATAAATCACTAGTTTGTATCATCATCAAATTCCTCATGGTTTAGCCGTTATAGGTTCCTGAAAGTGAAGATTTAGTTAAAAAAATCAGTCCAATCTACAGTTTGGCCAAAAATTGTAAACCGATATTGTGGGATCACCCTTCTCCACCTCCCTAGGCCACACAGTCTACTGTTCCAACACCTTTCCCTCTAGGATTTGTATCCTCTCTTTAGAAGTTACTAACTGCCCCAAGAGCTATTTCATAATATCCTTTTGAACATTGATAATATTAGATATTTCATTCAATTTTTTACTTATGGGGTCGACAGGGATACAAATTGACCTAGGAACATTCCTAGGTTCATCCAAGTTGACGTACAAGTTGGGGGAATTATGAGGGCTAGGGTTAGAAACGGGCGGGGTGTTGGAGACCTCCAAGTCGTGACCTTGAGCCGAGGAGTGGAGAGGAGAATTAGCTAGGGTTGGGTTCCATGAATCATCATCATCATTGGTGTTATTAGACTCCCCTAGCCTAGAAGAAATGGTTGTGGGCATGGGCTTCGATAGGGGCTTGCAATTGATAGGGATGTGAGGGGTATTATCAATAGTAGGGGACTTACCCTGGGCCCAGATACTATGGTAGATGGTAGGAGTTTCTTCAATAGTGATAGAAGGGATAGGGTCCCCCAAGGGAATAGTGGGGTCTAGAATAGTTAAAGTGTTCTTGCTCACAATAGTAGGGGAGGGAAGCAAGGCCTCATGAAACTTACATAAACATAGGATTAGCCCCTAATGAAGGGGAAGTTTCTTAATTTTGGCCTGGACATTCTTGATGGACTGCTTAAGAAAAGACTAGAAGGGTAAATTCATCTTAATATGGTACCTAAGATGGTTGAGCATGTGGGGAAAAGGTGGGCATGGAAGCGGCAAAAATTCCCTTCTAGGGTTCAATGTACCTCATGAGAATTTCAGTGGTGGCACTTCAAACACTAGGAAGGTCAGCGCGTTTGAAACCATTTTGCAATCTGTTCACCTTCTCACCCTCTTTTAGGAACCATTTCATGTCCTCCTAGTAATGGCTCTTGGACTTGTATGGGAGGAAAATCCCCTCCAAAGAAAGCCTCACAACTTGTGCAATAAGTTCAGGGGACACCACAAAAGAAACACCACCCACAATAACAGTCCCATCCACCCACGAATTGGAAAATTCCATGGATAATTTGGGGTTAACACCCTGCATCCCCTCCACATATGAGGCCAATTTTCCCCTTTCAAGAATTGCCCAGACCTCTTTGTCCTACTTCCAACCATCACAAGTAGTAGGTTCCTCTTGGACTAAATCACCACGCATCGTGCCATCCATAAAAATTAGACCAATGAAAAACCAGAAATGGAGATGGTTCTTAAAAAACCAGAGCCGTAAATAACAATGACCCATCAAAGAGTGATTAGGAAGCTTAAGTTTCCATAAATGACAAGCGTGACAAGTATCAAAACAAGTTGATAACAAATCCAACCCGATCTCAATTAGACAGTCCTTTGACATCATTACAAATTAAATCTAGCACCTAACTAGGGATATGGTGGATATTATCTGATTTTACCAAATTAGGAGTAAATGCTCCTAAATTTGCTAAGGTATCCATGGCTTTATTACCACTCCTAAACACATGATACACTCTACAATTCCTAAGGGAAATCATTAGATTGTGAGCCGAGGACATGGGGTCCTGAAGAGTCTAGTAGGGAGAAGCAAGCCGAGTCAGCATAAGAATTGTATTCCTCGAATCCCCTTCGATGATTAAATTAGAAAACCTAGATTGCATGGCCATTTTGATGCCATAGAAGGCCGCCACCACCTTAGCAAAACTAGAGGATTGGATGCCCAAATTAACCGCATATGCCATCACAAACCTTCCCCTATGGTCACGAAAGACCCCACCCCCATCTGCTCGACCTGGATTGGGTTTGGTCAAGCCATCAAAATTGAGCTTTAGCCAACCAGGCTCAAGGGGGGACTAGGGTGTACAAATTTTGTTCATAGGAATAAGCGAACTAAGGGAATTGAGGGTCCCTGGGAGATTCCAAGCAGATGCAATCGAAATCTCCAGTTCATTGGGGTTTATTTTGGGCTTACAAGGGGTTGTAGAGATCAACTCCACAACCTGACTGATAATTTTGTTAGCCACCACCAGCCACACAAA
This sequence comes from Sequoia sempervirens, assembly GCA_007258455.2. NCBI lineage: Eukaryota > Viridiplantae > Streptophyta > Pinopsida > Cupressales > Cupressaceae > Sequoia > Sequoia sempervirens. The sequence goes on along the minus strand of VDFB02105593.1, from coordinate 160,901 downwards.
ACTTTTGTTCTTGAACACTCTATTATTATGCTCCTTCCAAAGCGCCCAACTTGTGACAAACAACAATTCCACCACAACTCAATGAGCAAAGGGTGTGACACTAAAGGGGACTAACAGTCCAAAATATCATGCACATCCTTTTTCCAGACCCAACAAACTTTGAAAAGGGACTAAATTCTTTGCCTAACCTGCTAAGAGAAGGGGTAGTGGAAGAGCAAGTGAGGAATGGATTCAACATCATTTTTGCACAAAAAATAATAGTTCCCAATTTGAATGTCTTTTTTCTTCAGACTATCCATAGTGAGGATCCGTTTGTCACAAACAATCCACTAAAGAATTTAAATTTAGGTAAAGAATTTCCATGCCAGATATGCGTCCAATCAAACAAAGAGTTCTAGGATCTTGATAGAAGCTTGTAGCTAGTCCTAACATAATAGATGTCGTCCTTAGAATTTTTCCAAACCAACAAGTCAGGAAGATCAAAGGGGAAGAACTTTTGATTTTTGACAATTCTAAGAAGTTCTTCAATAGCTAGTCATAGGGGGGGTCAAACCAATTTGGGTCAATCTTCCATTTAGGGGGGTCAAGAGAGAAATCCACATAGTCTGAAACTTTATCACCCAGCCAATTACAAAGTTCCTAATGAACAACAAATAAAATAGGGTGGATGCCAAGAAATTGAGAAGATAACCAATTATCATCCCAAAAGGAGACTAAGTTGCCCGATCTAACTAGCCAAGAGGCCCTAGAAGAAAGAAGATATTGGGTTTTTAAGAGGTTATTCCAAATCATCGAACTAGAAGGAAAGACCTCATTGCTCAACAGGGAAAGACAATGATGACCCTGTAGATACTTATCTTTAAGGATAGTAATCCATTCAGAATGATTGTTGAGAAGCTTCCATGAGATTTTGGTGATAAGAGCCATGTTCATTGATCTAGTTTTCCTCAAATCTAACCCTCTTTAACATTTCCTAGAGCACACAGTTTCCCAATTGACCAAGGAGAACCTATTCTTTCCTCAATACTCGACCACATGAATCTACATTGAATTTGTTCAAGTTTCTCTGACCACACCACAGGTATAAACAATAGACATTTAAGGTACACAACTGAACTTTGAAGGGTGGTTTTAAGGAGGAGGGGCTTACCAACATTACTAAGAAGAGCCCCTTACTACGTGAAGAGATTTATTTGAACTCGTTCTAGTAGAGTAGACCAAACAAAATTATCCATCTTGCACACTGTAAGTGGCATACCCAGATAAGTTGAAGGGAGGGAGAGAATTTGACATTGAAGAATTCTGGAAATCCTAGCTTGGAGAGCAAGTTCAACATTCAAGAAAAAATAACACTTTTGTTTTTAATAAATGTTATATTATGAATTATTATATATTAAATAAATTTTATAAATAAAATTAATCTAATATATACTAAAAATAATTAAAAGTTAGATATTATCTATTGGCACTGTTTCTTCTCTTATTATTAATATCAAATTGTTATATATTAAAATGATTATTTATTACAAGTTTATTTTTAAAAATATATTATATTAAATTACCAGGTTTGATTCCTAGTAGACACAAGTGCAACTAAATCACTTCATTCAAATAAATAATTGTTAAATATTAACAAACCAATGATATAGATGGTATATATGATTTTTCCGAAGTCCATGGATGATAGAGTAAACAATTCTGGATTAAATTGTGTATGCTGATTTGAATCGATGTTTTTGAAGCACACTCAATAATTCATCATAGGAAGAGGATAATGAAGAATATGATTGTAGAAATGACCTTAAAAAGAGTTAAGTGGTGGGAGAGGCTAGGGAGGGAGGAGATTGGAAAACAATGTAAAAGTGAAAATAGACAAAAAATGATGAAAATATAATAGAAGAATGAATAATAGAGTAATATGATATAACACAAAAAAAATATGATGAAATAACTCTAAAATAATTATAAAGATGAAATATATAGCAAAATGATTAAGGAACAATTACCAAAATTATTAAAAGAAATGAAGGAAAATATAAAGAAAAATACACTACAATTTAAAATAATAATAATTTAACAAAAGAAAAAAGAAAAAAAATGCAATTATATATAAAATATAAACTGGAAAAATAAATGAATGATTCAATTAAAATAAAAAAATAGATGGTTAAAATAGAAAAGGTTATAATATATATTATATATAATATATAATATATAATATATATTAATATAAATAGATAAAATCATAATAATTAATATAATATATATTAAAGGAGAACCTACAAAATAAAATAACCTATAATATATATTAATATAAATATAGAATATAAATTAATATATTACCTACACAATATAGATTAACTTATTTGCTTACAAATATTACCTACAATAATATAAGATATAAATAGAAATAATTTTTATAAATTCTATATTAATATAGATTATATATAAATTAATATTGCTACATTAAAATAGGTTATATATTATATAATAAAGACCTAAAATAATATAGATTATCTTATATAAGTTATAAATTTTTTGGAGAACCTATATATATTAATATAAAAAATATACATGACAAAAAAAAATTATTAATGAAAAGAAGTAGAACATATAATAATCAAATTATACCATAAAATATTAAAAAAATAGATAACAAAGATATTAGTCTAATGGAAAGAATAATACAAAAAAAAATATTTTATTATTTTAATAGTGTGAATCCAAATCTCTATAAAATAGTTAATTGATTTTGTAAAGATTTTCTTTAACAAAAAAATAAAAAATTACATACATAAAAAATCATTCTTAAAAAAAAGTCAAAACAAGTAACATTTATTTATTTTAAAAATATTTAATAAAATGACTTTATAAAGGAAAAAATTAAAAATCATATTTTTACCTTGCTTCCCTACAGATCCATCAATACCACACATAACTTTTAAGCCAATCATATGCACAAGAAATCATTTTAATAATTTGTAACTTAAATTAAATATTTTACAAGTTAATTTTACAAAATTGAATTTTATTGTAATTTTTTTAAAATATTGTTTTTGATTGGCTGAAAACTAAATTATTAATAACTAGTTAACTAAAAAAATCCAAACTCATTACAATAGTACTATGCCTAACGAAAAGTACTAATAATAAGTAGCACTTACACTAAAAAGAAGTTTAAGGGATATCTCCATAGAAAATTATATATAAGTTAATATTTTAAAGAGTATAATTTTATAAGCAAAAGTTAATCTCCTTAAAAAATCTCATGTGTTAGACATGATAACATAATACCCCATCCCCCATATGATGACATAATTAAAAGATATGATTGATGGACGAACGTTGATGAACATTTAGGGGGTTTCATTTGGAGTTCCATCATGTATCTCATCATCGAAAAAATGTGGCACTGTCGATAGGTTTTAAAATTAACATGTTTTAAAATAGTTTTGAAAACCAAAAAAGCCACCATTTCACCATTTTGCATTTCGAAGGTTGCTGGAGAGCTCAGAAGTGAGTTGGAGGCGTTTGAGTGAAGAAGTAGAGCAACCATTCTCCCTTCCAAGATTCATGTTAGGCACTGACAACTAGCTAACATGTATGTATATTTGTTAGAAATATGTGATGTTTTTCCATTCTACCTAGGCACTATGAAGAATTGAATGGGTATTCATTGAAAAACACTAGGAATTCATTTGACATGTAGAGCTGTTTATGTGCTTTTTTGTTGAGGGTTTGTAAAATTAACATTTTTAATGTTCACACGAGAACTATTTGAGGTAGCATGATGAAATATCTCACAACCAGTTGTGGAAATCCAACCTGCATTTATTTTTTGTAATTGAAATAGTATTGGAATAATGCTTAGGGAAATTAGAAATGACACAAAATATATAACTAGATTCAAAAACATAATGTGGCTTTGCAATTGAATTATATGTTTTGAAAGTCAAATAAAGCCCATAATGCCACCATTTTTGACATTTGTACTTTGAAGGTTCTTGGGGAGCTTGAAAGGAAGTTGTAGGCATTCATAGGTCAAAGTAGAGTGGCCAATCTCCCTACCAAAATGCATGTGACAAACACAAGAAGCTAGCTAGCAAGTATGTATATTTGTTAGAAATATATGTGTGTCATAGAAAATTGGACCCTCTTGAGAAAAGAGTCAATTTATCGCATAATTAGACCCACTTTTGAGTCCCTTCACATCGTTTCCCTTCAAAACAACATTTATAGGCCCCTTAGACCTATTAATTTTGATCTAGAGGCTCATTTCACATGTGAAATCACATAAAACCCAACAAACAACATTTAATAACATCATACCCCGACAACCCGCCTTCAAACAGCAGTAGTGGGACTCATTCGCCAAGGGTGGAAAATGAGTCCCCTTTGAGGGAAAATTCAAAATCAAGCGAGAATTTAATCAATTTAACTTTTGTTTCTGGTGAATGTCGGCCTCTTAGGTCTAATTAATGGGAAAATAAGGTGTTATTGCTTATAAATACACATTTTAAGTCATTTTACACAATATTTTTCATCTCTTATGATCTCATTATCATTCTTCAAGAGTAATTCCAAAAGAAAAGCATTCTACAACAAGTTTCATCATCAAAAGTTGAAGTTTTAGGATAGCAAACTAGGGTTTTTGCAGCTCTTGAAGCTCACTAATCTTGTTAAGATCCAAAATTGCAAAGGGTTGATGATGGATGCCTATGGTGAATCATGAAGAAATCTTGGGTGAAGAGGTGCAAATAGCTACCAAATCATGCCTAAGGACTTGGTTTCCTATTGATTCCAACTTCCATTTTCACTCTATCTTTAGATTAAGGTTTTCATTGTATTTTCATGTCATTTTATATCCATGTCTCATGTGTTGTAAGGTTTCTAGGGTAGAGATCTTGCATCATTTCAATCAATCTTGCATGTCTTGTTTTAGAGCAATAGAATATGGCCCTTTTTATATATTAGCCTTTCCTAGTCTTTAACACATCTAAGGCTAGGGTTATGCAGATTTTTCTCTATTCAAGGTTTAATTACCTACTTAGGGGTTTGACCAAGGAAAACCCCCCATTAGACCAACTCTTTTAAGTTGTTTTGCAAGGATTTTCTGAGATCTGGAACCGGGTCTTTGTCATAATTTTTTGTGCAGGTGTCAAGATACAAATTTGAGTTTTGAGTGTGCATGAATTAGAAAGTGGAATAATTTTCCATGCTTAGAGAATGAGTCCCACCTAAAGATGCAGATTTGAGTTATATGCTATTTTAGATCCTCGGCTATCAAAAAACAGGTTCTATGTAGAAAAGTCTTGACCCGAGACTAATTCTCCCAAGGTGGTGAATGAGTCCCAGTCAGCCCAAGTTCAAAATTCATCAACTTTATAGATTGTTCTCTAGTCCTCTAAAACTTGTTAGGTGCACATATTTTGAGAAACAACTTTCTATTTGGTTAAAAGTTGCATTTTTGTTCATTATTTTATTTTATTTTGCAAACAACACTGTGTTTTCAAATATTGCATAAATCTTATCTTTGCATTTTTTTTCATTCATCTAGACTAATCCATTGCAATTATAAGTCCATTTACATTAAAAAACATTGTACACATCCTAATTTGAGTGATACATAAACATTTTTGGCCCTATCTCTCTCCTTTTAGGTGAAAAACCTAGAAGTGCAAGAGTAGTCCATAGGGTCCCAAAAATCTATGTTTCATTTTGGTGAACACTAAGGTAATTATTTAAGTTCATTTTATAATTACTTTAGACTTCATACTATTCACCCTCTTTTCATGTTAAATTAAATCCTTATTGGTGTATTTAATTTAGCATATTCTTTTTCATTTATCAATGTTGTATCTATGATAAAACTGAAATAGGTTTTATATTAGATCACACCATTTTTGTTAAATCATGAAGAAATTAATTAAATACTCTTTACCATAAGTTATTTAATTAATCACATAGCATTTTACATTTGCATACCAACAAATACATCATCATAATATCAAAGATGCCTGTCTATATATATATCAAAGTTTAATATACATCTCAGAATCATATACGATATCAAAATGGTCTGTGAGAGCTAGACCCCTCATGATCTAGTGCTCATGATCTAGTCCTTGGACGTTGTGAGATGGTCATGTGTGACCGTGATCATGAATTGTCGAGTCTTAGTGCATACTCCAGACCTTGTACTTGTCCAACGGCTATAAGCCACTCATCTGCTATCTAGTCCCTCTCCACTCGTGTCTGTGCTAGCTCTGTCTGCAGTCTCTCTACCTTTGCTAAGGTTTGTGTTGATTGTAGTGCACTCTCAGCCTGGAGGAGTCGCCTCCTCACACTTTCGTATGCTACCCGCAACCTCGCAGATGGTTTGAGTGACTTTGGCTCCTCCTCCATGATCAGTGGGGGCACATAGTTAGGATCTATCTCATCCTCCTCAAGGGATGTTGACACTATCTTTATGGCTGCCTAACGATAGAACTCTCGACAGTCTCTCATCACTTCTACAAGATAGATCATGTACACAATCGGTAACACATCATCATGATATATATATAAACAAACAACATAAATCACTAAAGGACATGCATCAAATCAAATGTCATCACCTATGTAAATCCAGACGCATGAGGAATGTCAACCTCCTCATCTCTAGGGGGAATGGAAGATGTGCTACCCTCTCTTTGACTGTGTGTGTCCTGATGTCTGCTGTAGCTAGTACACTTGATCTGGTCTTGTAAGCATGTGACGACTCTCCATGCTCGTACTAATCCTTAATAGCTACCTCATCACCCTCACTCAGGGGTGGCTCCTCCTCGTAATAATAATCCTCCTCATAATCCTCATCCTCCTCCTCATCCTCCTCTCCTCCATCCCGATCCTCATAATTAGGATCGGCCTCAGACTGGTACTCCTCATTGATAATATCTATAAAAACATCTACTAGCCTGTACCGTACCTCCTCTACTCTCTCCTCTAGCTCATCACCTTCATCTTCTAACAGCTCTGCATCACCTAGAGGAAAATCCATGGGGAACACTAGAGCTGGTCGTGCATATGACCGCCACTCCTCATGCTCATCTGTGCTACTGACATCATTGGTGTTAGAGACTGGTGGCTAGTCGTGATCTGAATCATCAGAATCACTCTCCCGTACATGATCTATCGTTAGCCAAATATTGTCACTTGGCCTTTGGGCACTCCGCACTGATCATCTAATGAAGGGGTGCATGCCCTCGGTTGTGTCTGCACCTATCCAAACTGTCGCATGACTCGCCCATACTAGAATGGTCATACAATGTAGTCATGCCTCCTTGCTAGATATCTATCCATTTGCATCCTCTGTAGCTATCCAGTGGGATCTGGCCACTGTTGAGTGAGCAGATAGGGCCTCCATAGGACCTCATCCTCCTCCAATCAGTCAAATCTCACCCTCCAAAAGTGTAAATCACCATACTGTCATAACCGTTGCAAAGGATAACCGAATGCTCATGGGTATCCTGCTACTACAATACAAGGGTATCCAATAGGCCTATTTCATGTGATATGCTCAAGGCACCACACCTGTAGAAGCGTACAATGGACCATATAGTCGATTTCTTGAAATACAAATAGACGGAGATCATAATACAAATGTGATAGAATGTAGTGGCCCTAGGCATAGACTATCCTCTACTCGTACATCCCTTGTATTAGATGTTCTAGTCCCCCATCCAAGTGTGCCACTCGTCCATCTAGATTGAGAACCAATACCACTGTATGCATCATAATCCATCTAAATACAAGAGCTCATGAGTACACCAACATGGGAAGCTTGATTCGAGCTCTATCCCTCTCATCATGTATAGGTTCATCTAAACAATACTACATATCTCTCTTCTTCTCCCAAAATGAACGATCCCCCTGGAAATAGACTCGTGCTCCCTAAATAGGAACTCAGAGAATACAGTGTACGTCCTCGAGTGTGATGGTCATTTCCCCAATGGGAAGATGAAAGGTACAAGTATCTGCATCCCAATGCTCGCATAGAGCCATCAACATGGTGTCATGGTATCTCATAGGTGGCATCAGATATGCCCAATAGATACCCACTAACTGTAAATGCTCCACCTCTACCATTGATAGTCCTTGCGCATGATCTCTAAAAAATGACAACTATCTTTCCCCTAGCTGTTGTTGTGACCGAGCGGGAACCTATCAAAATCATCACAAAATGCTCTAAATTTCATCTAATATCTTCAATTTCATAATTTTCATCATGCAAGTGTGCTAAAGCTGCTCTAGTGTACTTCCCTAATGGACCTAGACACTTTAGAACCCTTTTTTGACATTTCACAAAGAAACAGGGACACTTTGCAAAGAAACGAGACACTTTGCAAAGAAATGGGACACTTTGCGAACAAAAGGGACACTTTGCAAAGAAATGGGACACTTTTCAAAAAAAAGGGACACTTTGCAAAATTTTTTGCAAGAACCCTAAATTAACCTATCCATGCATACAAAATCATTAAATCATCATAAAATCATAAGGTGAATATTACAGAATTGACTCACCTCATGATACAGATCACCGCGTGCCACCTGCTCACGAAGATCATCTAGCCGTGAAGGTGTGTAATCTCGTCTGCTCGGCATGTTCTTCCCTCACTCGTCACTTTCAAGCTACACAAAGGTAAAATAAATAGTAAGTGACAAGTTACTTTCTTTCCCTTCATTTCATCACTTTTCATCTCTTTTTCCTTTTACCCACTCACATACGGTTACCATCTTTTCCAAACATTATAATGTAGATATTCTTCAAATCAATATAACCGGGGCTAAGATAATCCATTTTCGACGCCGTTTGATGCGTAGGAATCGTGATTCTGCACCTAACATCATCATTTGTCTATCGTTATGTGGCATGGTACTTGGAAATGGCCTACGATATGATATTTCTTGTTCGACGTGGCTAGATTGCTACCTTGATTCCACCTTCGTAAAGCAATCAAAATCAAGGGGGGACATATATCTACCCTCGAATTAGATTCCTAAAAGTTACATAAAAATATTTTTGAGCAAATAACGAGTGTGTTGTAGGATACGGTTCCTAATGTTGTGGTTGTGTAGATAACTACACTAGGGGCTTTGTTCTCTCATCCTTTTGAATATGTATCCTTTTATGTAGTAAGGTGCATTGTTTAGGAGTCCTTTAGCTTACATATGCACGTAGAGTCATATGGGAACTAAAGTGGGGGCTAAATATGTCATAGAAAATTGGACCCTCTTGAGAAAAGAGACAATTTCTTGCATAATTAGACCCACTTTTGAGTCCCTTCACATCATTTCCCTTCAAAACGACATTTATAGGCCCCTTAGACCTATTAATTTTGATCTAGAGGCTTGTTTCACATGTGAAATCACATGAAACCCGACAAACAACATTTAATAACATCATACCTCAACAACCCACCTTCAAACAACAGTAGTGGAACCCATTCACCACCTTGGGTGAATGAGTCCCCTCTGGTGGGACTCATTTGCCAAGGGTGGCAAATGAGTCCCCTTTGAAGGAAAATTCAAAATCAAGCAGAAATTTAATCAATTTAACTTTTGTTTCCAGTGAATGTCAGCCTCTTAGGTCTAATTAATGGGAAAATAAGGTGTTATTGCTTATAAATACACATTTTAATTCATTTTACACAATATTTTTCATCTCTTATGATCTCATTATCATTCTTCGAGAGTAATTCCAAAAGCAAAGAATTCTACAAGTTTCATCATCAAAAGTTGAAGTTTTAGGATAGCAAACTAGGGTTTTTGCAGCTCTTGAAGCTCACTAATCTTGTCAAGATCCAACATTGCAAAGGGTTGATGATGGATGCCTATGGTGAATCATGAAGAAATCTAGGGTGAAGAGGTGCAACTAGCCACCAAATCATGCCTAAGGACTTCGTTTCCTATCGATTCCATCTTCCATTCTCACTCTATCTTCATATTAAGGTTTGCATTGTATTTGCATGTCATTTTATATCCATGTTTCATGTGTTGTAAGGTTTCTAGGGTAGAGATCTTGCATCATTTCAATCAATCTTGCATGTCTTGTTATAGAGCAATAGAATATGACCCTTTTTATATTTCAGCCTTTCCTAGTCTTTAACACATCTAAGGCTAGGGTTTATGCAGATTTTTATGTATTCAAGGTTTAATTACCTACCTAGAGGTTTGACAAAGGAAAATCCCCCTTTAGACCAACTCTTTTAACCTGTTTTGTAGGGATTTTTCGAGATCTAGAACCGGGTCTTCATTAGAAGTTCCTGTGTAGGTTTCAAGATACAGATCTAAGTTTTGAGTTTGTAGGAATCAGAAAGTGGACTGATTTTCCATGCTTGGCGAATGAGTCCCACCTAAAGATGCAGATTTGAGCTAGATGCTTGTTACCTAATTTCACTACTTGCTCAATTAGGCTGATTTTTGTGTTTAGAAACCAAGAGAGGGGTACATTTAAACCATTCCTACATTACACCTAGATGCATAAATGAAATAATCTAAAAAGATTGAAAATTACTACATTCATACATATGCATGTAACAAAAGAAAGATTCAAAATCTTTTCTGAGTAAACTAATCTTTATTGAATGTATAAGTGTACATTATCTCATACAAGCCATGAGATTGACTTAGCTTATTCAATACAAATAGGGTATGTGCAGGATCATGGTGGGCCAAAAAGTGGCAATGAGGAAAAAAACATGTGTTTCACCAACTAAAAAACACGAAAAGAACGTGTTGACTTTTTTTAGGCTC